>CAUYQG010139688.1:0-60182 GCA_963574415.1 Tarsius wallacei | reverse complement strand
CCGGCCACCGCAGCCTCGACCTGCTGGGCTCCGGCGATCCTTCCGCCTCAGCCTTCCAAGTAGCTGGAACTACAGGCGCGCGCTACCACGCCCGGCTAATTTTTTGATTTTATTGTAGAGATGAGGTCTTGCTTGCCCAGGTGGGTCTCGAACCTGCGGGCTCAGGCAATCCACTCACCTCAGCCTCCCAAAGGCACGGGATTACAGGCTGAGCCACCGAGCCCGGCCCTTTTGGCATTTTAAAAGATAGATGGTATAGTTAATAAGTAGAGAAGTAGTATTATCTTTTTAAAGCAAATGATCCATTCTTAAATGATAAGAAAAATATAAATTAATTTTAAAATTTGAGAGTTCTGGGGAAATATTTAAGACATTACATTAATAATACACAAGACAAAATGTTAAGAATGCATAGGCACAAAGAAAACTATACAATTTAAAAATAACAGTTGCAGGCTGGGTACAGTTGTTCACACTTGTAATCCCAGCACTTTGGGAGACTGAAGCAGGAGAACTGCTTAAGCCCAGGAGTTTGAGACCAGCCCAGGAAACATAGCAAGGCCTCGCCTCTACAAAAAAATAAACTGGGTGTAGTGGTACATACTTACAGTCTCGGCTACTGGGGAGGACGAGGCAGAAGGATTACCTAAGCCCAGGATGTCAGGGTTATAGTAAACCGTGATCGTGCCAATGCACTAAAGTCTAGGTGACAGGCAAGACCCCCACTCCAAACAAAACAAAACCCCACTTGCACAATATTGAGGTTACAGAAATTACTGAAGGCATAACTTAAGAGTGAGTTAATTTCTAAAAATGGGGAAGGGGAGATGGGAAAAATTCTTAGAGCAAATATGCATACCTAGACCTACCCATTACCTTAAAAAAATTCAAGTACAGCACCATTCATTCACATCAGTGAGGATGTCCTTACATATTGTGTAGCCTCTGTTCACTTGCAAGAATGAGTAAAAAAACACAAACATCTTGATACTATGCAAATAGTTTTGATCTCGCAGACCTCCCTGTGTTTCGGCAACAGGGATACAGCCATAGACAAGCACTGTCCTGCCTCCCTCAAGGAGCAACCTAAAGAAATAGTAAAAAAACAAAAATCACACAATTAGTAACTCATTTACAATTATAAGAAGACCTGTGTTAACATTCAAATGGAGTATCCAATGTAGGAATGATTTTTATTTTATTTTTATTTTATTTATTTATTTTTTTTGAGTTGGAGTCTCACTCACTCCGTCACCCAGATTGGAGTACAGTGGCCGCTCCCGGCCACCGCAGCCTCGACCTGCTGGGCTTCAGCGATCCTTCGCCTCAGCCTTCCAAGTAGCTGGAACTACAGGCGTGCGCTACCACGCCCGGCTAATTTTTTTGATTTATTGTAGAGATGAGGTCTTACCAAGTTGCCCAGTCGGGTCTAGAACTTGTGGGCTCAGACAATCCACTCACCTCATCCTCCCAAAGTGCGGGATTACAGGCTGAGCCACCGAGCCCGGCCTATTTTTTTTTTTTTTTTTTAAGATGGAGTCTTGCTTTGTCACCCAGGCTGGAATTCACTGGTCATATCATGGCTCACTGTAGCCTAAACTCTTGACCTCTAGCAGTCCTCCCACCTCAGCCTCTCAAGCAGCTGGGACAGCAGGCACATGCCATCACACTGGCAAATTTTATAATTGCTTAGTCTCAAACTCCTGGACCATGTCAGCCTCCCAAAGTGCTGAAACTACAAGTGCAAGCCACCATGCCCAGTCAAGAAGTGGTATGACAATGACTAACAGCTGGTTATTCAGTCCTTTAACTTCCTTCCCATTTTTTTTTCTTTTGAAAGCAGGATTTATCGAGAGGACAGAATAGCTCCCACAGTGGGAGGGGACCTGAAGGCGTTGCCCCCTTCCCATTTTTCACTGCCATCACTCTTATGCCAGATCTCATCACTTCACGCCTGAACTTCTGCAAGAGAACTAACTACCTCCATGATCTCTGTTTCTGTCCTGTTTCCCGTCATGTTTCCCGCAGCCAGATTAAACTTCCTAAAAGAATGTTTTCATCAAATAAAAGTAGTACTACAAGATAGTTAGGAATATCAGCTGGTAATTTGGCCCTCAATTTGTTGGTGTATCTATGAGAAAATTGCTCAATCTCACTAAGCCTTTATTTCCTAATCTTTACTGTAAAATCAAGTTTTTTATACATAAGGACCACACTAAATATAAATATACAGGTATACCACAAAAATATTTGCAGACCACTAAAATTAGCGAATCACACAAATTTGTTTCCCAGTACATAGAAAAGTTATTATGTCTAATTGAAAAATACTTTATTGGTAAAAATGCTAATGATCACCTGGGATTTCAGCAAGCCATCTTTTTGTTGGTAGAGGAGGATCTTGCCTCCACATTGATGGTAGCTGCTGACTGATCAGGGTGATGGTTGCTGAAGGCAATTTCTTGAAAGTCAACAATTAGTCTGCCACACAGACTTCCTTTCACAAAGGACTTATCAGCAGCATGTGATGCTGGGTGACAGCATTTTACCCATAGTATAAATTTTTTCAAAATTGGAGTTAACCCTCTCACCAGGCTGATGCTTTATCAACTAAGTTTATGTAATGTTCAAAATCCTTTGTTGTCATTTTAACGATGGTCACAGTATCGTCACCAGGAGTAGATTCCATCTCAAGAAACCCCTTTCAGCGACGCGTGGTGGCTCATGCCTGTAATCCCAGCACTTTGGGAGGTGGAGCCAAGGGGACCGACTGAATCCAGGAGTTTGAGGCCAGTCTGGGCAACTTGCTGAGACCTTGTCTCTATAATAAATTTAAAAAATAGCTGGGCGTGGTAGTGTGCACCTGTGGTTCAAGCTACTTGGAAGGCTGAGGCAGAAGGATCACCTGAGCCCAGCAGGTCGAAGCTGACACTTTCAGGCTCCACTTTATTATAGTTCTCTTGCTATTTCTATTACATCTGCAGTTACAGGTACTCTGCATATAAAAGGTATACTCAATGACTATTCTTAGTTCATTTATTCTACCTATGTTTCCATTAGCTTTTGCACATAGTATGTACTAAAACACGATGCTATTCTTTGTTACAGTAAGCAATATCTCAAAATCTAGAGATTTTAAACCAAGGCCAGTAAAAAGAAAAAGGCTGTGAAGACTGTTGAGTGAGTCGAGCAGAATCCACACACTAGAGCTGGAATTAGGTGATTAAAAAAAAAACACCCCACAATTTTATAAACACGATCTGTAAATGTTACTATTGTAAACAGGGAAGAGCCCATCTTAAACACATTTTAATAAATATAATTTAAAAAAGGCAGAAAGTCTCTCTTGCCACTAAGAAGGTATATTCTATAACAGAAGGAATAATTCATCAAGTTTAACCATGGCCTAGATAAAGCAAACCTACTCAGTGCTAAGTTCTCTAATAATTCCGTTTCTTAACCTCATGAATAGGGAGTCAGGGATACTTTTTTTTTTTTTTTTTGAGAAGTATGTCCTCAGTATGCCACAAGGAAAACCAAAACTAAAAGTACGTTTGGCAGACAGCAAATTCTCTCTGCTGCTCTGCCATTGTGCTCTTTACAGCATATCTTCCCTTTAGTAAATCTACCTTTCTTAATTCATTAAAAAAAAAAAAAAAAAAAAAAGTAAAATATTATGTGGCTGGGCATGGTGGCTCATGCCTGAAATCATAGCACTTTGGGAGGCCTAGGCGGGCAAATCACGAGTCCAGGAGTTTCAGCCCAGCCTAGACAACACAGCAAGACCTTGTCTCTTAAACAAAAAAAAACAAAAAAACCCCAAAAATCTTCAGGTATTTAATATATTAAAGTACAGGAAGAGGATTATTGCAATGGTTATTACAGGAAACCTAAGGAAGAGCTGAACAGTGGACAGATGTATTCAGAGACCACGAGACATCAATTTCCCCTATGAGTACATTAGGAGACATAGGTTAAGTATGACCCAAAAGTTTCTCCACAAAAGGATCCTTGTTTTATGTTTTGTGGGTTTAACTATTATTTGATAACCAATTTCACATATAAAGCAACAAAACCAGCATTTATTGAGTTCTCAGCTATCCGCTTAGGCACTATAGAATCAAGACTAAATTGCTGTCCTAGGAATTTTAGTAGGATTAACAGTTTTAAAAAAATGCGGTGAACTTTTCTTGTTCAAAAAAACAATATTTGGAATATTTAAGAATTCCTTTTAAAAGAAAACCACCTGATCTGTAAGTTTCCAAAAATATTAATTACTATTCTTCTTTGCCTTTCAAATGCCTCCCCATTGTTTTGGAGGAAAAAAAGTAAACAGTTACAAATTTAAGGACAAAGTAGAAGGGACATACTGTATCACTGAGGTTTCTCTGAAGTTGTAATCATTTTTGTCAGGTGACTAGGCATACCATAGGGTTCAATTTGCAGTAAGCAAATTAAGAACTTGAAAAGATACTGAATTCTTTCTACTATCCACTCTGTGGGATCCCTGTTTTCTCAAGTGAATTCAGAATCTCTGGGTGGTCTGGGAATCTGTATTAAATAACAAGGCAACTGTGCACATTGTTTGAAGATGACTGAACTACTAGGAGTTTCATATTTTAAGGAGAAATTTTAAGTAAAAAAACCTAAAATGTCTTTTTTAAAAGTATAATTGAAATGTATAACATGCTAGATTATATGGTGGTGTTAATTACACTTCCTCAGAATAAAACTTTGTTAGTTTTTGGTAACTGAAGATATGATGCTTAGGACTCCTCTGATGAAGTTTTTCTCAAAAATGAAAACTGAAACTAAACTTAGGGCTGAGATCATTAACAACAGATATACTTCTATTTTTCATTAAACGTCTTTGGATTTTGATTATGCAAGTCCTATCATGGTTTAATGAAATCTCCACCTTCCTAAAATTCATGGTGCATTTTAAAAAAATGCAAACTAAACACTTGCTTTCACAACAGTGTTGTCCAGGGAGGTTCACTTTTAGTAACAATTTGTTAGATTTAGGTTTTAGGTAAATATAGCTTAAAGTATAAACATAAAATAAAACAAGCAGTTAAAAAATAAAATTAAATGGGCCAGAGAGGTTAAACTTTAATTCCTTACTGTTCAGTATTAAAACAATGCAGATGTATTCTGTAATCCACAGCTCAAGTTTGTGGCTACAATGGCCACGGTGGTCATTTAAATTAAATAAAATTTAAAATTCAGTTATTTAGTCATACTAGCCACTTTTTCAATGATCAAGATGATAAAATATAAACCCTTAATGATGTTTACACATCAGTCACTTCATTTTACTTAGGGTTGGGGCTAGACATCAAGAAGTATACTAGGAGGTTCAGTAGTACAAGAATAAACAAGAAACTGCCCCCGGCTGGGTGTAGTGACTCACACCTGTAATTCCAACACTTTGGGAGGCCAAGGTGGGAGGATCCCTTGAGCCTAGGATTTCGAAGGCCGCTTAGGCAACATAGGGAGACCCTGTCTCTAGAAAAAGTTGGGTGTGGTGATGCGTTCCTGTAGTCCCAGCTATTGCACTCCAGCCTGGGTGACAGTGAAAACCCAATGAAAAATAAACAAATAAATAATAAAAAAGAAACTACCTTCAAGAAGTTCTGAATAGTTATTTAAGCCAACAATGACAACCTGAGAAGTGTTATGATTCCAGAATGAACCACCCTACAAAGATATGTGACTATGTCTCCATATGGGTAAACAGCAATTAATTCCATGTAACTTGAGTAGAGATGTAATGTTTCTGTGTGTATATGTAGAAAAAGTGGCAAATAAAAAAGCTGTTGAGGTAAGCCCTTCAAGGGACCTTGTGCATCACATTCATGAGGCTAGAATTCATCCTGTAAACAGTATGAGCCAATAATGGAATTTCATCTGTCACTTTCAAGCTCTATCCTTTAGGACAATCGTCCTGGTAGCATTTAAGATGGAGTAAATGATGACATTGGAGATGGAACACAGCAGTTTGGAGGCTATCATCATATAAGCGTCCCTGCTCAGTCACTAACTGATGAGAACAAAAATAAAGGGATGGCCTAAAAGGAGGAGAAAGGGAGATGTTGCGGAACCTTTGGTCCAATTCTCAGTAAAGCAGCAGTCAAGGTCAATTGGACTTGGAAGGGGTAAGGAATAGAATCCCAGCTCAGGAAAAAGGATAAAATGAAAACCAAGGTAAACATTCAAAGTACATTAGGAAGAAATAAAAGAACTGCTGGGTAAGAGTGAGGTCCCAGCTCAAGCTTTAATTTGTGGTGGAACCAATCTGTCTGGTTTCATGACTCACTGGGCTACATAAGATCAGGGAGAGGGAGAAAGCAAGTTGTATATCTGAGGACTGGATAAGCAAGTACGACAAATGGAAAATGGCATTAAAGTATGAGTGAGAGTTGATGAGGTGCCTGGTAGAGACGCAAGGGCAGAGGAGGCAGAGAGAAAGGCACTGGGTTCCCAAGCAAAGGCTAAAATTCTATTAAGAGTTAATCTGCAATGCTACACTTTGGTGGTATATATAGCAAGGGTCTCAAATGGGATAAGCATAAAACTCAGGTGATTATGATCATGCCTTAATTCATCTCCTTCTATCTCTAGGAAAAACGCTCCAAAAAGGATCTTAAGTAGTCATAACCTGCAATCTTGTTGCATAGAATCAGCCCCAAGTGAATGACTAGGTACCATTTCCCTCCCCCACCAGTATTATAATTACCTCCTGACACAAACTCAAATCCGTGGGAAGATACAGAAATTGAACTCGCCCTTCAAATCTTACACCTGCTCAATTCCCTTGCAGGACAACGCCCAAGTGCTAGGTTAGCCCTTAAGCCTGGGTAAAAGAATCCCGCCCATAATCGAGAAGCGACTCGACATGGAGGCTATGACGAGATCACCGCGGGGGGGGGGAAGCAGAGGGAGGGAGGGATTCTTCCAGGCTCAGGGCGGTCCTTAGAAAACAGGAGGCAGCAGAGAACTCCCATAAAGGTACTGCGGCACTCCACCCCCCCCCCCAGAAGGGTGCGGCCTCTCCGCCTCCTCCACTGCAGCTCCCACAGGATTACAGCTCGCGCCGATTTTTGGAGAACATGCGCCTCCCGCCCACAAACTAGCTGGACCCACCACCGCTCCTCCCCCACCTCCACGGGTGCCTGTAGCAGGTCGAGCTAGTTTCGCCCTTGAGGCGGCGGGCGCCCGGGGCGGAGCCGCGGCAGCCACCACCCAGAAGTCTTGGTCGGCAGCCCGCCCCCGCCTCCAGCGCGCGCTTCCTGCCACGTTGCGCAGGGGCGCGGGGCCAGACACTGCGGCGCTGGGCCTTGAGGAGGGCCGTACCAACGACCGCCTCCCCGCCACCCCCGCGACCCGCGCAGTGGTTTCGTTCAGCTGGGACCCGAGCCAATAGCACGGGCCCATTCCCCCGGCTTCAGCAGCCAATCGGATGTCGAAGCCAAGCTGGCGGCGGGTAAACCGACTCCCCGGGAGGAAGGGGAGGGTGAGAGGACGGCCGTGCAGGAGCCACTTTCACAGACCCTCCCCTCCCCCTCCTATGGGAGGCCGACCGCGCCCGCACATCCAGCTCTCTCCCCACCCCACCTACCTACCCGCCCCACCCAGGGGGCAATGCGAGTCACTAAGCGGCTGCGCACTCCCGAGGCTGTAATTGACAGGCACTTTACTCCAACCAAAGTACGCCATTTGTGTTTTCACACACGGCGGGAGGAGAAGCAGCCAATCAGAGACTAGAGGCGAGCCGGAAGCGCTCCTCCCCCTGCAGGAGCAATGGCTCCGGCCAGTTTCGAGCATTTTCCGTTCCCTTCTCCCTCCCCCTCCGGTTGCCGCAGGGCGGGCCTCCCTCCCGCCTGCATCCAGCTATCCCTTTTCCTTCCAGCGTAATAAACGTTACGTTCCCGACTTCCCGCAGGAGAAGACAACCGCGCAACCCCCAATCGGTCACTCCAACCATCCTTCCCACCTCCCCAAGCCACCGGACCTCCCCTCCCACCAGAGTTCCGCTCCCCTACCTAGCCGAGGCTCTCTGAGGAGCCGGAGCCCCAGAGCACAGCCTCTTCTCTAGGTGGCCCCGGCGGTTTTCACTGATTGGCGGAGAGCTAGCCAATGGGCGCGGGGCGGTGGGCGGGGAAGCCAATGGCGCGGAGGGAGGGGGCGTGTCTCGGGTGCCCCTGGCGCCGGCGCTGGGAATCCCCGTGCGGTCAGTGGCGTTTCCGCTCGGGCAGCGGGCTGAGTGAGCTGCCGTCGCCGCCGCCGCCGCCGCTGCCGCCGCCGGGGGAGGGGCGGCCGCCGCCCGCCTGCGCTCAGAGACTCACGCAGCCCCAGTCCCGCCAGTCCGCCAACACAGTAGTGCCGGCCCCCCTCTTTCCCGGCCCTTCCCCCTCCCCGCCTTTGGCTCGCTCCGCCTTTCTGCCCCCCACCCCCACCTCACTGGTAAGGGCCATTCCCGGCCAGGAAACGCCGTGGCGCCGCGTTGGGCCTAACTCGAGTCCTGCCGCCTCCCGGGAGTGCCGTGCGCCGCAGCCCGGGCCCAGGCCCCGGCAGCGCCTGGGACAAGGTAAGGGTCCGACAGAAAAGAGAGACCGACCCTCACCATCGGGCCCCGGGGGAGGGAAGGGTCACCTCCTCCGTCTCCCCGCGCTCGCTCTCCTGGCGTCGTGGGCCTGGCTCAGAGCAGGAGGATGCCGTCCCTTCTCATCCCTTCGCCGCCCTCCACACACCGTTGCACCTCTCTTTCCCAGGGAGAGAGACCTCTGTAATCTAGTCAACCCCAGTACCCTTTTCAGGTCTTTCCTGGATCAGGACGCTTCCCCTCCCCCATGCCTCTTCACCCCTTTTCCTGGGAACTGCCTACTCCACGTTTACCTTGTACTTGACGATAGGCCTGCTCTCAAAATACACAGGCATACTTTTTTTTTCTCTCCCCGATTCCCGCACTCCCCACCCCGGTTCTCGCGGCCTTGTGACAGACAACTCTGATCGCTCTGGGAAGCCTCGATCTCCCTTCCATAATCTGCCTGGACGCCTTCCGTCTCGTTCTTGGGTTCCCATCTCAGATGGCTGCCTGCTAAAGACCTTACCTTCGCCACCCCCACCTCACATTCTTGGACTCCCCGTGGCGTGTGCCCCAGTGTCTCTGAGACAGTCTTATTGGATTTGTAGGGTTCGAGCCTGGAGTTGAGCCAGATTGTGTCGTTTTCCTTGCTTTGGGCGTGAAGAGCGATCTTTTGAGAACATCTTTAAAAGCAGAAAAATTTACCCTTTATGAATTCTCTTTCCCTCTGCGTGCAAGCCAGGGATGTGAAGTGAATGGTTGGGAAAAGCCCTTGTTCGAGTAGGTAAATTGCATGAGAGGGAAAGTTTCACTGTTGGGAAAGGCCCTTCTATGCTAATTTATTCTATAGAGCTGCTTTGCTTGTCTCTCTTAGGCAGAAGTGGTCTTTCTCTAGGATGCTGATGCTGCAGCCAGCTCTGCTGGTCTGGGTCAGGGGTGCATGTATGACCTGCATTTTCTGCTTTCTCATGTTACTTGTGCAATGTGTTCACCAGTACCTCGTTTCTTGCCCAGAGCTCTGGGTTTCACTGGGCTTTGTCTGTACTTAAGTTCATTTCTTCAATTTTCTTCGTGCTCATAGCACTGAAAGAATCCCCAAGTTCTCTACCAGTTTCCTTCATCACTTGACTAAGTTGTTTTTAGATGACATAGTTGTGACCAAGGTCATATTTACATTTCTTTGTTGGGCAAATGTTACATGACTGTACTTCTGATTGTGGAAGATCCAGCAGAGTTGAGTGTTGTGAGCTTTTCAAGATAATATGTACTCTCTGTTTGAAAAAAAATTTATTTTTGATGGTAATTTATGTTATTAATGATTTTAGATCTTTGAGAGAAAAGTTCTAAGTGGTAATATTAGATATGTGGAGTCTGAGCTAGGACTATAGCAGAATATTCACCTAATCAGAGATTTTTAGGCCTCTTAGAGGACACAGAAAATTTTTTTTGTGTTGGATTTCTTCCAGTTTTCTCAGTATCATTAGTTCTCTTCTGTAGCCAAAAATTCTGGCCCGTTATGGGATTAGAGTCTTTAAGGTTTACTCAGTCATTATGTGTAGAAAAACGAATTATGTCCTTTGGTAGGGCATGACACAAGCTTCTGTTTCTAGCTGCAAATTTAAATTCGACTGTAGAGTGCTGGGAAAATTGGCCTTCTAAGAAAAAACAAAGCTTAATCTTCACTCCTAAATTTCTGGCTTAATTAAAATGTATATTTGGAATTTGGTAAATGTTGATTTTTTTTTCTAATAAAGGCCTTAGTTTAAAAGGGTGACCTTAGGATTGTTTCTAAAAGCATAATTCCAGCCCTTCTGGCATGAAGCGCTGGTCCAAAAAAAAAAGTGTGTGTAAGGAGTGGGGGGTGGGGTAAAGAGAAGGTTGTTCCTTTGGGTTGGATCACAGGGGTGAGTATACAAGGCAGCAGCAGCTGCTGGCTCTGGAGCTCTGGTTGCTACGTGAGAAGCTTGAGTAGTGCTGGCTGCTGTCTCCAGGGAAGGACAGCAGTGCAGCGTCCATTAATGCTGCTGGCTGCAGGGAGCTGCACTCAGGCAATGGCTGCTTCAGGACTAGGAAGAAACCTTGCTTTCCTGGGAATTTTCATTGCTGAGCTGGTTTGCCTTTTATTGGTGGGGAGATGGGAATTAGCAATTCATAACCTTCTACCCATTGATGGATATCAACATCTGGAAACTGGATCATAGTTAAAGATTTTCTTTTTTTGTTTGTTTGGTTTTTGTTTTTGTGGCAGATTTTTGTTTTTTATCTGGGGATTTGTGGTAAGATAGGATTGAAAGTTCCATTAGAGTTTTAATTTTTGAATCCATTTAAATCCAAAGTAATAAGAATTTAAGGATCTTTCTGAGAATCAGCATGAGGGAAAATCAGGATTTTTTTTCCTGCAGCTGACATATTTTCCTCCATCTCTTTAATCACTGAATCATTTTTTTGTTGTTGTCTCCTTCCATTGATTAGGCCATATTTATATTACTGAACAGATGATTTGCTAAACATTTTATTAAACTTAGAACCTTAAACTCTAAAAAGAGCTGCCATTTTTTGGAATGATTTCTAAATATAAATATTTTCTTAATTTCTATTAGTAATTACCTTCTCAGGGTTAGATTTTTTCTTTTGAGTTTGACCTATAAAATTGATTCAGTGTATACATGTCAGATGTAGTCTTCTGACATCACAAAGATGTGTTTTTGGCCATGTTCCATCTGAAATGTAGGACAGACCAGAAGGAATTTGCAGAAATGGAGTAAGTCTAGTTCAGGATACTGAGAAGATGGCCTCTGAGCCCCTTATGTGGTCTCCCCTCCCCCACAACTCCTGAACATTAAGATGATCTCCGATTAAGGAGAACAGTCTGATGGGCATAGAAGTACTTGAAGGAAAACCACTACTCAAATATACCACCAGTTACATAAAGCACTCAACATATATGCCAGAGTGCTGTCCCCACTCCTCCAAGGCTCTTGCATTCTGTACTTTTTTCCCCTCAGAATTTTGATTTGTTCAGTTTTGTATAAATGTGCTTGTATCCCACAGACATCTATAATTTGTAATATGACTCTGGCATTTATGGCAAGGAACCAAAAAGAATGAGAAATCAACAAATGTGTCTCATGTTGTTTTACCAGTAAGAAAAAGCAGACCAATGAAACAGAAGCTTTAATGGATAGTATTTTCTGTGGTTTTAATTCTTATTACTATCACATATTTAAGATGCCATATTAGATAAAAATAATTTCACTTATACTGACTGTTTGACATAGTTGAAGATATAAATGTATTTAGTTTAAACTGCTTATTTATATGATTTAAGTTACCATATAAAATAATTGCTTTTTCACTTGTATTTCTTGTTTGGAACCCTTTGTGGTCTTGATATAATCAGTTTCTGAAGGACCATAGAGGCCTTTTTCTTTTTTTTTCTTTTTTCTTTTTTTTTTTTTTTTTTGAGTTGGAGTCTCACTCTGTCACCCAGACTGGAGTGCAGTGTGGCCTTTTTCAGAAAAGAATTCGCTTAACTAATATACTTGAATTTTTACGTCTTTTGATACTTTTTTGTGTCCAGGGACTTTCTGAAGTTTTTCTTGCCTTACTGGGGAGAGTGGCTATTTCATTTTTACCTTTGTATGGGAAAGTGATAAAGTTTGAGATGTGGATGTACAGTTAATCACTTTTGTTTTATCCTCTTCATATTGAAGTAACTTATGAAACATTAGACCATAGCAACAATGATTATTGGATATGCTTTATCAGAGAGAAACTGCATCATGAGTGGAATAAAATTTTGAAAATAATTTTTGGCTGAATTCTGGTGATTTGTCAGTTTAATTTCAAGCTAGAAGGCCTAGCAGGAAAGTTTATTTGTAAAAATTGTGTTTCAGGTGTTGAAAACTGAAATTTCTTGACATATATTTCATTTAAGACAATACTTGCAAAATGTGTAAGATAATTTATATTTGATGATGCAACTGGTAGTCATTTATAATTTGATTTTAAATATCCTTTCAGAAGCACTCTTTAGAAATTAAGTGTAATATACCTGTGATGGACAGGGATTGATACCATTCCTTACTGCCAAACATTCCAAGATATGGGGCAAGATAGCATTTTAACCATTCACTTGATGTAATGTTTGAATCTTTTGCAGTTAGGATTCAATGAAATCCATGAAAGGTGGAGAGAATATCTTTTCCTTCACTTATCTATCTACACATATGTTGTTAAATCAGAGTATTGTGAAAAGTGTCTTGTTATGTATTTAATTATAAGTTGAGTAAAGGATACCCAGTAATTTTTTTCGGGGGGGGGGTGCTGTTAGCATCTCATTAAAGACTTCTCTTACTCTGACAAAATGTGTTCAAACTGTTAACACTTAATGAAGGGACCTATGGGATATAATAAAGGAACAATGAAGCTAAGTCTCAGTCTGCTTATGCCCTCACTGAGTAAAGAATTTGTAATCTCATCCTGCCTCACTCAATTTTTCTATCATATTGATTTCGTTTGCTGAATAACTGAAGGAATACCTTACTTAATGTAAGGTCACATTAAATACCTTTGATATGAAGACAGGGGAAAGGAATTTTCTGCTTATTGGAGTAATGTCTTAGGATTTTTAAAGCACTAAGATTATTGGCCAGTTTTTCTTAATGCATATTTCTGTTTGGTTGGTCTGCTTTCTTTGAGCTCTTCTGGATTCCTTGTGGGTATTAGGAGTTCCAAAGCTTTAATGGCAATTTAAAGTAATAAGGTTCATTTTCTTAGCCATATTTGCTAACATATACATACCCAGACCTGGCATTTTGGTCTGTATTATGAATCACAAAAAGCAGTGACTACAGGAATTTATAGGAAATTGGTTTCTATCTAGGGAATTAAGTTTTTGATTTGTGTTACCTAATGGAGAAAAATGCCGAATTTCTTGCTGCTGTGTTTGAGAAATAGATAGAAGCATGGGAGGAGCCAGAGACCTCTGCAGCAGGATTTGATCTGAGTAGAAAAGGAAGATTTTTGTTTCAAATTGCCAGCTGCTTATGTCAGACTGACTCCCTTATTATGCCTCCAGTAGGCCTGTCAATATGGCCAAACAGCTAGATAAGTGCAGGGCAGGACAAAGGGCTCTTTGCACAGCAGGGAGGCAGTGCTGGTGGGGGAGGGGCAGGAGGTAGGAAAGGCAGGAGGAGGAGGTTCTTTTCCCTGGGAGATTATTCAGTTTGGCATACAATTAAAGAAATCATTTTTAGTTCCCACTCTAGCATTGAATTTGTGCCAACCATGTACTGTTAAGACCAAATTTGATATATTTCAGAATACCTGGTAGGGACTCATCCTAACCAGGGAAAAATAAAAAGCTAAAGCTTTGTATAGGTTAAAATAAAATAAATTCCATGCTTTCCGTCCTCCTAAATACAAGTCATCTCCTGAGTAGACCGGTTCTAGAGTATCTGCCTGCTCAGTTCTCATTAAGAAATTTAAAAGAATATTCTGTCTAAGTGAAACACATATATTTCAGCACATACAGTGTGTTTATTTGGGTTGGGGTTAGACCAGAATGTGTAGAATAATTTGTTTACCTTTGGGAAATAGTTGTATATTGTTAGCTCCAATTTTATTTCAGTAAGATGGAGAGCACTTTACAGCATTTATGTCTTGGATTGCCATTATGTAAAATGCTAACTGAAGAAAGGCTACTTTCTGTTTCATCCTCATCCTTACTCGAGAACTTGATATTCCCTGGAGATGACTCTCTCCCCCCACTTTATAGTGTAGGTAACCTTGTGCTCAGCTCCTAGCTGTTAGACTTAATATGAAGCCTAGAGTTGAAAGAGAAGTCTGTTGGTTATCTGGCCCTTTAAAGCAAAATAATAATGAAATATTTTGAAATTTGGGGTTCCTGTTGAAGGTTTCATTAAAATGTTAAAAGGATCAGTGTCCTAAACAATAATTCTGGCTACTTTTTAATGTGTTGTGCCAGTTCTTTTGAAAAAATAAAGAATTGCATTTACAGACAAGTTAGGTGGCAATTACTTGGATTGTGAAAGGACTCCTCCTTTATAAAGGAAGCTGTGACAAAGTTCTTTTAAATGCTTGATGTATCTTAAGATAATTTGATTTTTAGAAGTAATTGGTCTGAACAGTTTTCCAGCAGCACATTTGTTGCTTGAATTGAGGTACCACCTATTGCATTGTCACTAAAGTAACCTTAAAATTTTCCCTTTTGTCCATACTGCATGAAACAATAAGGGAACTGGAATGCTAGTTTCTGTTTACAGATTAGCAAAGATGTTTTAACCTAATGAACTACCAAAAATTGCCTTTACTACACATTGTAAAGCAAACCTGACCAAGTTTTGTGTCATTTTCTTTTGTAAAAGAAAACTGGATGTGCTACCATTTAACATTATATTTTTTTGTGTAATGAATGATCTTGGCGGTAATTATATAATATTTTGACCTGAAAAAGGAAATTTGAGTAACTAGTTATCATTGCCATTAGTTAGACATTTCTCTTAGTAAATAGGAACAGCATTAAAATGAAATTTAGTGAGCTATATTTTATATCACTAGAGAAATTTAGGGTAGTCATTTCTTCTCTTTATAATTCATTCACATGGATTATTTCTATAGATTTGTGGGACTAAAATAGAAGCTGCCATTTAGTCAAGCCCTGATCTCCATACCAGGCAGTTTTCACTACGTGCTAAGTAAGACCCACATTACTAACATTAGAGTAAACATCCTTTTTGCACCTTCCCAAATAATTAAAAATCTCTTCTGTGTGGCTTCTATTGCTCCTGTTACCTGAATCTTGCTAGAGCCTTAAAAAGTTCCTGGCAAAAGTGAGAGAGTAGGGGGCTACATCTTGATTCCAAAGGTTTTGAGAACTATTATGGTTCCCCAAACAGCTAATCTCATTTTCAGTAAGACCTAACCAGCAGTAGGCTAGAATAGAGGTGAAACACAAGCACTGTACCTCATCTTGCCTGTGCAGCTGCTCCACCTTATTTCCTGCTATTATTATCCCACAACGCCTCTTCCCAGCAAAAAAGAAACTAGGACAAAGGGGGAAAATTGGATGGCTGGTGTGATTTTTATTATGGCTAGGTGTGGGTTTGTTTATATGTACTTAAATGCAAAGCTAATTTGGCATATTCATAAGTCTGTCATGATAGAGATTTTATAACTTTGATATCTTCCACTTTTTTCATAAACCATTTCAGATTCTTAGCCTTACAGAAAGAAAGGTTTTAAGCATTCTTAATCTTTGTTGACTGTTCACACAATCATCATTACCACCAGATGCCACTGTGTTATTAGCTTGAAGAAAGGTGGACTCTCTTCTGTAGGTAATATTTAAAATTTGTGTTGGAAATTATTAATTTTTGTAACTCAGATTTATGACTAAACTAAGGTTAAAAATTAAACTGTTATGTATTTTACCCTTTTACTTAAGTGGAGGTGAAATTAATTAGCTGTTTAAATATGAATTTTTTTGCCTCAGTTCTTTTTGCAAGCTCCATAATTATATTCTTCAAGCCTTCTTTATCCTATACTATTTCCCCAACAAGAAATTTTAAAAATAAATTTTATTTATCATTTTTATTATTGTCTTTGATGCTGAGGTTTTCCCCTTCCCACTCCTGAAGTGTAAAAATTCAAATAAAACTCAGTAATCTAATAAGGTATGTGCACTGCTGAATATAATAAGATGATTATTTCATAATTCTTAGATATTATGATCTCATTAGAATGTTCCAGAATCACACTAGTATATTTGATAATGTTGACATGTTAATTTTAATACATGTCCAGGTGGATCTCATTATTTTATATTTGCACCCATTGTCATTTTGTATGAAAGGGTTTTTTTGTTGTTGAGTTTTTCTCCCCATCTCCATGGTTTTTAAAATTCCTGTCCTGTTATTTTCTTTTGACCTATGTTAAAAAAATTCTATTTCCTACCGCCAACTTCTGTGCATGCCACAACACATACAGTTTGTACTTTCACAGCTTCTGTAAAGGAAGAGATCTGCAGTTAATAATCAATTGCGGACATTCTTCATATCCAAGGAAGGTTTTACTTATAAGAAAAAACTTGGAAGGACCTGTTGATGGTTAGACTGTTTCTGCATTTATGTTACATTTTCCTTTATTATAATACTGTTGAGAGTTGACTTGTTCAATAAGAGAAACCAGATTGACAGGGAAGAGCCACAGTTAGAGGTGGTTACTTTTAAAATAAATGTTTTATTATGATAATACTTGGGATAGAATCAAAAGGGCATATTTTTTAAAAAAAACTTTTAAAACCAAAGAGTTTAACCTCCTTAAAGAAACAGAGAGAAGGGCTTTTGAGGCGGTGTGATTGATGACATGCTGAATGTAGCATTAGATTGTTGTATGAAAACATAAATTTTTATTTTCTCAGTTTCTAGGGTGCAAACTACTACAGCCATGGGAGTGAGTGTTTTTTTTAATGCCCTGAAAAATATTAGGTGGAGTACCTTTTTATAAAAATAACAGGTCTGAGGAGAATGTAGAAGCAAGTCTAAAATTTTGAAGTTTCTTTAAAAATATTTTTGTCCTTTCTGGACAAATTTGTTTTTATTTATAGGAAATAGAACTTTAATGTCATAACTTAGTAAAAGAGAAAAATAGGGTATGTTGGCATGTCAATGCACATTTTAGAATGAGGTTAAAAATTATAGGGTTTACATACTAAATTGTTATGTATTTTTATTATTTGGGCTACTTTCATTGAAAAAGTTTACTGATATTTAATAATCTCTAAGAATGAATTGGCATAAATATTCACAGATTAATCAGGAGTCATCTTAATTGGTGGCACATTATGTGAATATACTAAAGCCGGATATTTACTAATAAATCCACAAACGAAAATTATGCTATCATATGTAGAACTCAGAAGTTAAAATAGCTATACCACTCTTCTGTACTTAACACCTAGGCCACATGTAGAGTCCCATGGGAAGACTTGTATTTTTAGAGAAGCAAGGCTCTGGGTAGGTGTAACCTTCCTCTTATAGTTTATCATGAACAGTTGGTATGAAAAGGAATGGCTAGAAGTTTGCAGAGTACACAGAACAGCAAGAAGATAAATAAACATATCCCACTTTATGAAATAACCATGTGCTAGCCAAGAGAGATGAGAAGTAATTTTTTTTTTTTTTTTGTAGCATGCCTTAGTTTTTCTTAACTCTATAACACTAGGAATGTGTTTCTATGGAAAATAGTTACCCGCAAAGGATTGCATGAATATCTTTTGTGAAAATGAGAAAAAAATTTTAAATCTCTTACGTATGTCCTCCTTTCCCTAGGACAGTCGTGGTTTATGCCTGCTGTCCTAGCATAATTAGTAATAGTACCCCTTTTACTCTCAAAAATGTCTCAATTTGGATCATAAATTATATGCTCACCCTGATTATAGAAGATTGTGAAACTTGTAGTCACTATTTAGCAACCAAGTTATTCTTTATAGAGCTTTTCTGTTTCTGAAGTTTCTTCTCTGCTGTGATTTATCTTTTGGCCTCTCTGAACCCCCATTTCCAAATGAACAGTTTTTAGAATTACTTTTACTTTTAGTTGATGATAATAAGGAAAGGAGTAGACACAGATTTGATTAATTTTAATTTTAATTTTTTTCTTTTGGGGTCAGAGTCTCACTCTGTCACTCAGACTGGAGTGTAGTGGCACGTTCATGGCCACCGCAGCCTCGAGTAGCTGAAACGACAGGCTCATGCCACCACACCCAGCTAATTTTTTAACTTATTGTAGAGGTGAGGTTTTGCCATATTGCCCAGGCTGATCTCGAACCTGTGGGCTCAGGCAGTCCTTTTGACTTGGCCTCCCAAAGTGCTGGGATTACAGGCTTGAGCCACTGCACCTGGCCTAATTTAAAAATTTTTATTTTGAAAAATTCTAAATACTACAAAACAGAATAGAAAAAATAGACTCCCTCTGGAGTTTATTGAACCATTAGTTTAAAAGATTCCATTTGATCAAGATCAGGTTCATATGTTACAATGGATTGATGAGTTTGAGTCCTTAATTTATAGATTCACAGTTCTGGGTTTTTTGGTATGTATATAGGATACTGTTGAAGACAGCATGTATTGCTTTGTTAGTTCTTTTTGGATTTTGAAGGTTGAATCATCATAAAACACATTTCACTATTAGACAACCTCCTCCCACCCATATTTATGTAAATTTGTGATTAGATAAATTATAAACATTTTATAATAGTACTATGTGCTTCCATTAAAAGTTATATAATGTCTTTTTTTTTTTTTTTGAGTTGGAGTTTTGCTGTCGCTCAGGTTGTAGTGCAGTGTCACGCTCATGGCCACTGCAGCCTGGACCTGCTGGGCTCAGGAGATCCTTCTGCTTCAGCCTTCCAAACAGCTGGAACCACAGACATGTGCCACCATGTCTGGCTAATTTTTTGATTTATTGTAGAGACAAGGTTTCCTCAAGTTGCCTAGGCTGGTCTTGAACCCCCTGGCTCAGGCAGTCTTCCCATCTCGGCCTCCCAAAGTGCTGGGATTATAGGCATGAGCCACTATGCCCAGCCAGCAGCTGCTGGTATTCATGGCCTGCATCAAACTTTATAGTCTTAATAATTGAAGACCCCCAAAGAGTTTTTGTTTGTGTGAGTTATCATATTAGAAATTAAAACCGAGAAATATTTAATTATTTCTTAATGTTAATTTAGCAATAGCAAACCTTGTTAAGACAAATAACATGACTTTTACTGAAAGATAACAATCATTTCCAATTTTTTGGAAAAGCGGCATTGGTTTACATGTTTGCAAATCTCTTTAGTGTCTGACTTAATGGAAGATAGCTGCTTTCTTATAATAGCTTCTACATTTGAATCTGAAGAATTATCTAACCTCTCACAGACAATTAGGTAGAAAGGCAAACATGAGACATGCCCTCTGAAAGAAGCTAGTGGACTTCAGGAGTTCTCAAACCAAAACCACTGGCCTAGATTCATTATTTCCTTCATGCTTGGTGATACTTTATCACTTCATTTATTGTCTGGAATACTTCTCATTTTTATTTGGCTACTCTTAAGACAGTTTATGTACAAAAGACAGATAAGTGCTTGCTTTTTTTTTTCCCCCTCATTTGCCAGTTTTCAGAATAATATATTGGTAAATTAACCTCCAAAGGTGATGAATGAAGTATTATCATTTTGTACTTGTGGTTTTAAACATGTTTGGGATATTACAGTCTCTTGCAGTTACTGTTATTGACATTCAAGTAGTCCTACCTTTGGTCGTTGGCTCCTAAATTCTTTTGATTCATTCTTCACTTGTTTCCTTGCTTTCTCATATTACAGGATGTTCCAGGATAATTTTGTACATTTTCTGCCCCAAACCTGGAATCAACCATTTCTGCAAAAATCCCTGGTTTCTTTTAATGGGAAATGGTACTTAGAAACCACAGTTTGGGTTCTAGGGGTGTTTGTTACTCTTGGATTAGTCCTTCTTTCTAAATCTTTTCAACGGACAAAGTTTTTTTTGTTGTTGTTTGTTTTTTTGAGTTGGAGTCTCACTCTGTCACCCAGACTGGAATGCAGTGGTATGCTCCCGGCAACCGCAGCCTTGCCCTGCTGGGCTCCAGCGATCCTTCCCCCTCAGCCTTCCAAATAGCCGGAACTACAGGCGCGTGCTACCATGCCTGGCTAATTTATTTTTTGGATTTATTGTAGAGATGAGGTCTCACCAAGTTGCCTGGATGGGTCTCGAACCCACAGGCTCAGGCAGTCCACTCGCCTTGTCCTCCCAAAGTGCTGGAATTACAGGCTGAGCCACCGAGCCTGGCCAGAACAAAGTTTTTAAGGAATGCTCTGTTTTCTTTCTTTTTTAAAATATCAGTTGTTACTTGACACCATGCATTTCAAATTGAGTACTACATGGTTTTTATGCAAACCTAATCTTTCTCCATTTTTCGATGCCCAAATTCTGTTTTCACTAACACCAGTGTGATTTCTTTTGCTTTGTGCCACAATATGCACTCAACAGTTTTAGAGTGGCAGAATAATATGATTACTGGGAAGCGGGTTTTGCAGTGTTTGTGTGCTTCTTTTTCATTTCTTTTTGCCCTTGGGGTATATCCCTTTAGAGATACAGAGATAACCTTGCTTAACAATGGAGATGTTCTGAGAAATGCATTGATAGGTAATTTAGTCATTGTGTGAACATCATAAAGTTTACTAACACAAACCTACCATACATCCCATACATCTAGGCTATATGGTATAGCCTGTTGCTCCTAAGCTACAAACCTGCCCTTGACTGTATTGGATACTGTAGGCAATTGTAACACAATGTTAAGTATTTGTGTATCTAAACTTTGAAAAAGTACAGTAAAAAGATTTTTTAAATGATAGACCTATGTAGGGTAGCTTCATTGTAATTTTATACACTGCCAGTGTATATGTGGTTCATCCTTGATCAAAATGTCATTATGCAATGTTTGGCTGTATACAGTCAAATTACAGTATTTCAGAATCACTTGGATTAGTTCTCTATATGGTTATGCCACCAGCTTGATACATGATGAGGTTAATTTGTTTTAGTTCACTTTTGGATTGTTCAGGTATTTTTGTTTTACAATTACATAAAATACTTGATTATTAAGTGAAATATACAAAGCTGGAGATATAGTCAGAAAAATCCAGCTTCTATGCTAGTCTCTTCCACCCAGTTCTTTCCATGTGCCTATATGTAAGAAACAGCAGACATCATGAATACTTAAGGTGATATTTTGTCATGATACTCTTCTTTTAACACAAGAGGCATTTAAGTTAGTTCATTTACTAAGACTGTATGTCCTTCTAGATTTTTCAATGACATTTTATTTTATTTTATTTTGAGTCGGAGTCTCACTCTGTCGCCCAGACTGGAGTGTAGTGGCCGCTCCCGGCCACCGCAGCCTCGCCTGCTGGGCTCCGGTGATCCTTCCGCCTCAGCCTTCCAAGTAGCTGGAACTACAGGCACACGCTACCACACCCGGCTAATTTTTGATTTATTGTAGAGATGAGGTCTCGCCAAGTTGCCCAGGCAGGTCTCGAACCCGCGGGCTCAGACAGTCCACTCACCCCGGCCTCCCAAAGCGCTGGGATTACAGGCTGAGCCACCGAGCCCGGCTTATTTTTTATTTTAAAGATGTGGAGTACAATTCAGGGTTAACTATTACGTTTTTATGCCTTAGAAGAAAAGCATGGACTTTTTGGGTTGGTTGGTGGGTTGGTTGGTTGGTTGGTTGGTTGGTTTTTAGGAATTAGATTTTCTTGACTTAATATAAGCAGTTCAAAATAAGAAACTCCTTTCTCTAATACAAAGTATCTCTCTTGAAATGCAGTATATTTATCTTGGGATTTCAGGTACACTTGGGATACTGGTGGTACTTGGCAATAGAGAGCTCATCAGTTAACATTTATTGAGTGGTTCATCCTTAGACCTGAAATTTATGCTATTTATTTATTTTTTCTTTCTTTTCTTAAGTCATGTCTAACTCTGTCACCCAGCACCTAGGTTGGAGTGCAGTGGGCACAATCATGGCTCACCACAGCCTCAACCTCCTGAGTTCAGGCAGTCCTTCTGCCTTTGTCTCCTGGGTAGCTGGGACTACAAGAATGCACCACCATGCCCAGCTAATGTTATAATTTTAATTTTTTTTTTAGTGTCTCAAACTTCTGTGCTCAAGCAGTCCTCCCTTCTTGACCTCCCAAAGTGCTAGGGTTACAGGAATGAGCCACTATACCTGGCCTGAAATTTATGTTATTAGAAAGGGTGTCCTCTGGGTGCAGTGCCTCAAGCCTGTAATACCAGTACTTTGGGAGACCAAGGTAAAAGGATTGCCTGAGATCAGGGGTTCAAGACCAGCCTGGGCAACTTGGTGAGACCTCAAGTTAAGGTCTTAAAAAAGTTAGCTGTGCGTGGTGGTGCACGCCTGTGTTCTAGCTACTTGGAAGGCTGAGGCAAAAGGTTCGCCTGAGCCCAGCAAGTTGAGGCTGCAATGGCCGTGAACTTGCTGCTGAAAAAAAAAGGGGGTGTCTTTTTTGGGTGGGGGGATAGTGACGAGGTCTTGCTTTTTGCTTAGGCTGGTCTTCTACTTTTGGGCTCAAGCAGTCCTCCCAAAGTGCTAGGATTATTAGGCATGAGCTACCATGTCATCTATTTTTTAACTTTGTTAACTGAAATTTAAGTTATTTGGTTTTATATGTTTTTATTTTTAAATTTTTTTGAGAAAGCAGAATTTTGTGTGTGTGTGTGTGTTGTTTCATATTCTAACAGATGGTTTTGTTTTGTTTTTTTGAGTTGGAGTCTCACTCTGTCACGCAGGCTGGAGTGCAGTGGCTCACTCACAGCCACTGCAGCCTTTACTTGCTGGGCTCAGACAATCCTTCCACCTCAGCCTTCCAAGTAGCTGAAACTATAGGCGTGTGCTACCACGCCTGGCTTAGTTTTTGTTTTATTGTCTAGATAAGGCATCACCAAGTTGCCCAGGATGGTCTCGAACCCGGCATCACCAAGTTGCCCAGGATGGTCTCGAACCCCTGAGCTCAGGTGATCCTCTTGCCTCAGCCTCCCAAAGTGCCAGGATTACAGGCTGGAACCACCACACCTGGTCGAAGCAGAATTTATTGGGAGGACAGAAAAGCTCCCACAGTGGGAGGGAACCTGAGAGAGTTGCCTGATGTTTTTAAATAAAATACTAAATCACTAAAAAATCTTAAACCTGTTAAATGTTTTATCATTATTTTAGCAATGTAGCATTTTAATATCTAATATAAGCTAAAAATATTAAATCAGGTTATATCAAACAGAGAAATAATGATTAAAATGTGAGGATTCTGGAATGGATAGACTGTGGTTCAGATTCTAGCTGTAATTTTTTTGTACTGACTTTTGCCAAGTTTCTTGGTGAGTTTACTTCTTTGGCCAAAGAGATATGATACCTTCCTTATATAGTTTGGGCATTACATGAGCTCATGCATGTAAAATGATTAACGAAACAGTGACTGATACAAAATAAGCATCCAGTAAATGTTAGCTTTTATTTTGAAAGGTATTATTATGAATATGTGATTGGTTATCTAAATTGTCGGAACCTTGTTTAGAATAAGTACTATTCATATGCTGTAACTAACACCTGATTTTCATTACCTCATTGGTTATATGAAAAGAACCACCTGTTAACAAAAGAGTAATTGGTATCTAAGTGAAATTTGAGGCCTCTGACTTTACAAAATATGCCGGTGCTTACTATATAAATATAATCACACTAAAAAAGTAATAAAGAAATATTTATGCCAGGCGCAGTGGCTCATATCTGTAATCCTGGCACTTTGGGAGGTCAAGGAGGGAGGACTTCTTAAATCTGGGGGTGTTTGAGACCAGGCTGGGCAACTTGGCGAGACCTCGTCTCTACAGTAAATCAAAAAAATTAGTCAGGTGTGGTGGTGTGTGCCTGCAGTTTCAGCTACTTGGAAGGATGAGGTGGAAGGATCACCTGAATCCAGCAGGTGGAGGCTGAGGTGGCTGTGAGCATGCCACTGCACTCCAACCTGGGCAACAGCATGAGACTCTGTCTGACTCAAAAAGAAAAAAAGGAAAGAAAGAAGAAGAAGTTTCAGGCTGGAGTGCAGTGGCACACTTACCGCCACACCAGCGTTGACCTGCTGGGCTCCAGCGATCCTTCCGCCTCAGTCTTCCAAGTAGCTGGAACTACAGGCACATGCTTACCATACCCAGCTAATTTTTAAAAAATTTATTGTAGAGACTAGGTCTCGCCAGGTTGCCCGGGCTGGTCTCGAACCTTCAGGCTTAGGCAATCCACTTGCTTCAGCCTCCCAAAGTGCTGGGATTACAGGCTGAGCCACTGAGCCTGGCCAAACAAATAAATATTTAAGGAAACAAGGCTCCTTTTTGGAATTCACTGTCCCTTTCAAATATTATTATAGATTGTATTGTTTGATATGGCTTTAGGGTTACCATGTATGCTGACTAGAATCCCGGGGTTGGTTTTTTTTTAACTCTAGAATTTTTTTTTTTTTTTTTTTTTAGTCAGAGTACAGTGGCACGGCATGCTCACGGCCACTGCAGCCTTGACCTGCTGGGCTCAGGCAATCCTTCCCCCTCAGCCTTTCAAGTAGCTAGAACTACAGGTACACACTACCATGACTGGCTAATTTTTTGACGTATTGTAGAGATGAGGTCTTGCCAAGTTGCCCAGGCTGGTCTCAAACCCATGGGCTCAGGCAGTCCTCTCACCTTGGCCTCCCAAAGTGCTGGGATTATAGACATGAGCCACTGCACCTGGGAAACTCTAGAATTTTAATAAACATTTGCATTCCAATGCCCTCAAAGTGTTAAAGCCATATGATACCAGATTGCTCATTAGTTCAGGTTTTTTTGTTTGTTTTATTTTTAACTTTGAAATTGGAGTGAGGTTGAGGAATGCTAAAATGAATTCAGATTAGTTGATAATATTTTAGATATATGAATGAGAGTTTTAGGAAAGGACAATATGGTGGACTAAAATATCTTCCCTCTCCCCCCACCACACCAAAAAAAAAAAACACCACAAAAAGAATATCTTTATAGAGGTATATGCTGAAATGTTTATGGTTGAAATGATATTTTGTCTGAGGTTTGCTTTAGATGGAAAGACAGCAATAGATGAAATATAGTCAACTATGAGTAAAGTATTCATAGACTTAATTATGGTGGACCTTGGTAAAGCAGACTAGTGAGCATAATCAGATGTTTCAATGTTTCCCTGTTCGTGCTACCTGGCCAATTCCAGTCCTCTTCTGATAACAGAAAAACAGAGTAGCTAACATGAATATATATTGACTTAATAAAAGAGAAATTTTAAGCCGGGCTCGGTGGCTCAGGCTGTAATCCCGCGCTTTGGGAGGCTGAGGTGAGTGGATTGCCTGAGCCCGCGGGTTCGAGACCCGCCTGGGCAACTTGGCGAGACCTCGTCTCTACAATAAATCAAAAAAACTAGCCGGGCGTCGTAGCGCACACCTGTAGTTCCAGCTACTTGGAAGGCTGAGGCAGAAGGATCGCCAGAGCCCAACAGGTCAAGGCTGTGGTGGCCGGGAGCGGCCACTGCACTCCAGTCTGGGCGACAGAGTGAGACTCCAACTCAAAAAAAAAAAAAAAATTAAAGAGAAATTTTAATATTATAAAAAGGTCTCTTCAGAAAGCATTCCTGATCAGAAGATTAAGGATTCAAATAGGTATTTATTTAATAATATGTTCTGAAAAGTATCTTATAAATATCAGATCAATGCCAGTGTGGATTTAGCTAAGAAAATTAGCAATATTTGAGTAAGGGGGCAGATTATTCTGCAGCTATTAGTAAGTCTTCATTTTATTTTATTTTATTTTATTTTTTTGAGTAGGAGTCTTACTCTGTCACCCAGATTGGAGTACAGTGGCATGCTCACGGCCTCCACAGCCTTGGCTACAGTTCCGCACCACCACACACAGCTAATTTTTGTTTGATTGATTATAGACATGAGTTTTCGACAAGTTGCCCAGGCTTGTCTCAACTCTCTGAACTCAGACAATCCTCTCATCTCCTGCGCCCAAAGTGCTAGGATTATAGACGTGAGCCACCATGCCTGGCTAGTAAGTCTTAGTTTAATGACAATTTGCTGCAAGACTCCAGCCACAGGATTCCTCCATTTGATACAGTTGCCTCGTGTGCAGGAAAGTAATTCCTTTTGCCTTCCTCATGGCCTCTAATTGTCCCTGATATTTTAACACTACATACCAAAAGCGATGCCTGCAATATGCCAAGTACCTTGTTAGGTTCTCTTATGAAAATTATCTCAATTCTCAAAACAGTGCTATAAGGTGCTTTTGCAAATGAACAAACTGAATCAGAGTGATCACAGAACTAGTAATAGAGTGAGCCAAGACTGTGGTAAAAATTTTTTTTTTTTTTTTTTTTTTTTTTGAGTTGGACTCTTACGTCGTCGCCCAGGCTGGAGTGCAGTGGGACACTCACAGCCACCCCAGTGTCAACCTGCTGGGCCCCGATGATCCTTCCACCTCAGCCCTCCAAGTGGCTGGAACTACAGACATGTGCTACCACACCCGGCTAATTTTTTATTTATGGTAGAGACGAGGTCTCACCAGGCTGGTCTTGAACCCGTGGGCTCCCAAAGTGCTGGAATTATACGCTGAGCCACCAACCCTGGCCAGCTCCAATTTCTTTTTATTATGCCATATCACCTACCTTATTTAAGGAACATTTTACCTCTACTGATAAAACCTGCGCTTCTCTCTCCTGACTTTTTTTGCTACCCATCTGTAGTTTTGATATTTTTTCTTTTTTTTTTGAGTTGGAGTCTCACTCTGTCGCCCAGACTGGAGTGCAGTGGTCGCTCCTGGCCACCGCAGCCTCTGCCTGCTGGGCTCTGGCGATCCTTCCACCTCAGTCTTCTGAGTAGCTGGAATTACAGGCATGCGCTACCATGCCCGGCTGATTTTTTGATTTATTGTAGAGATGAGGTCTCACCAAGTTGCCCAGGCGGGTCTCGAACCCACGGGCTCAGGCAAATCCACTCACCTCAGCCTCTCAAAGTGCAGGATTACAGGCTGAGCCACCGAGCCCAGCGATATTTTTTCTTTAGGATTCTTTGCCAGAAATCGCATGGACCTTCTGGATTTGTGATACACAGAGAGAAAGGAAATGGATAGGTGTTTTCAGGTGTGTTATCCCTTACTATAATGACTGTAAATTCTGACTTCTTTGGTATATTTTTTAGAAGTTAAAAACACATACCTTTCTGTTCAAGAAATGGCATAGAGGCCTGTGAATCCCTAGAAGTTTTATATTAGATTTTGTTTGCATTTTTTCTGAGGAAAGGGTTCATAATCTGGCTTTTTTCTTTTTCTTTTTTTTTTTTTTTGAGTCGAGTCTCATTGTCACCCAGGCTGGAGTGCAGTGGCATACTCACAGCCACCTCAGCCTCCACCTGCTGGGCTCAGGCAGTCTTTCTGTCTCAGCCTTCCAAGTAGCTGGAGCTGCAGGCACACGTCACCACGCCCAGCTACTTTTTTAAATTTATTGTAGAGAGGAGGTCTTGCCAAGTTGCCCAGGCCCACCTGTGAAAGTAGTTGCGTGTCCCCCCTGCCCCCGCCCCAGTAAGTAGCTAGATGGATAGGCACACACCATCACACCACACCCAGCTTTTTTTTTTTGCACCCTATTTTTTTTATAGAGACAGTCTGTGCTGCCCAGGCTGGTGTCTAACTCCCAGCCTCAATCAATTCTCCCACCTCAGCTTTCCCAAAGCTTTGGTATTATAGGCATGAGCCACCATACCAAGCCTGTTTTCTTAGCATAAATAAATGATCTGTGAATTCAGTTTCTTTCTTTTTTTTTTAAATAGATTCACCTCTCCTTAGTGGTTGTTGTTGGAGGCAGTTTCTTTTTTATTTTTAGTTGGGTTCTGTCACCCAGGCTGGAGTGCAGTGGCACCATCACAGCTCACCTGCAGCCTCGACCTCCTGGGCTCAGGTGATCCTTCCATCTCAGCCTCCTGAGTAGCTGGGATTACAGGTATGTGCCACCACACCTGGCTAATTTATTTTTTTATCTGTTGTAGGGACAAGATCTTATTATGTTTCCTAGGCTGGTATTGAACTCCTGAGCTCAAGCAGTCCTCTGGCCTTGGCCTCCCAAAGTGCTGGGATTACAGGCATGAGTCACCATGCCCAGCCGCCCAGTTTATTTTTGAAAATTCAGATAATTGTGCAACTAGAGATTGAAGCCTACTTAGTTTTATTTGTATCAGCATGGCATAGTGCACATTGAACTACGCTTGGTACGCTCAATTTTTTTTTCAAAAGAAAATACTGTTTTAAAAAGAAAGTATTACCAAAAGGTCTAGAAGTTAGCTAAGATTTCTTAAAGGAATGTGTATTTCAGGAGAGTAGGTAATGGTGACAAGTAGATCTGGAACATTTGTCTTTGTAAAACTTTTTGGTTATGCATGTGTTTTTGTGTGGTAACAGGCTGATAGCCAAGAAGCATTTATTATAGATCTCCTTAAAGAAGAGATTAAGGCAAATAATGTCTCTGAGTAGTTCACCAAAGTAGGATTGGTGAGAATCATATAAGTATGTGTACCATAAGAATATGTGTACTCAAATAGTAGCTCAAAAGCATTAAGTTTGAAATCTGCTAGAAAAACAATCACAAGGTTTTTATGCCCTGGATTAATTTTTAGATATTGGTACTAGAGCAAATGGAATGCTAGTAGGTTTCCTTTTTTTTTTCTTTCTCTTTTTTTTGAGTTGGAGTCTCACTCTGTCGCCCAGGCTGGAGTGCACACTCGTTTGTTGGGCTCAGGTGACCTTCCACTTCAGCCTTCCAAGTAGCTGGAACTACAGGCTCACGCCACCATGCCTGGCTAATTTATTTATTTATTGTGGAGATGAGTCTCGCCAAGTTGCCTGGGTTGTGGGCTCAGGCAGGCAATCCTCTCACCTCAGCCTTCCAAAGTGCTGGGATTATAGGTGTGAGCCACCCACCTGGCCTACTTCTATATACAAAGGTGGGAGGAGTTGAAATTTTAAATATGGAAAGCAGTGAATCTTAGTGAATTCTCTCTCTCCCTCTCTTCCTCTCTTTTTTAATTGGGGTTTTACTCTGTCACCCAGACTGGAGTACAGTGGCTCAGTCACTGCTCACTGCAACCTCGAACTCCTGGGCACAAGGAAATTCTCCCTCAGCCTCTAATTTTTTGTTAGAGACAAGTTCTTGGTATGTTGCCCAGGCCGGTCTCAAACTTCTGGGCTCAAGTGATACTCCTGCCTTGGCCTCCCAAAGTGCTGAGATTACAGTTATGAGCCACCACACCCAGCCATTAGTGAATTCTTAAGGAATCCGAAATTCATTGAAGAATTCAGGGATGAGTGTGAGGACATGATTGCTTTTACTGGGTGGGGTGGGGGGGTGTCATGGTGGTTTGCAGCTTGGCCCAGTAGGTCCCCAGTAGGGATCCTCTTTTTTCCCTTGTCATCGGTAGTGTCATTCCCATGTTTACCAGGATATAAATTGTTTAGCCTTCTTGGCTAAATAAATAATGGTCCTTAAGGATATAAAATGAAAGGATCCTGTACAGAAGTATTATTAGTTCTCTGTAGTCCTATTTTTTTTTACTGTATACTCCTAATCATTAGTTCTCACTAGAGTATTTTTTACTGCATATTCCTAATCAACAGATGAAAGTTTTTATGCTTTTAAATTTTTCCCCAAAAGATTGGGACCACTACTTTTAAGTTATTGATGGTTGTCTATAAGAGATTTGTTAAAATCTGGGACATGAAATTTTAAAAAATTATGTCTTTTCAAAAACCTCTTTGCACTGATAAAGGACTTTGGCAAAGTCTCAGGGTATAAAATAAATTTGCAAAAGATAGTCATATTCCTATACACCAACAATAAACAAACAGAAACCCAAATAAAAAGCACAATCCCATTCACAATAGCCACACAAAAAAGTGAAGTACCTTGGCATCTTCCTAACCAGAGATGTGAAAGACCTTTATGATGAAAACTACAAAACACTGCTCAAAGAAATCAAAGATAATACAAACAAGTGGAAAAATATTGCATACTCATGGATAGGAAGAATCAATATTGTTAAGGTGTCCATTCTACCCAAGGCAGTCTACACATTTAATGCAACACCCATTAAATTACCAACAGCATTCTTCTCAGACCTGGAAGACAGTACAGGAATTCATATGGAAACATACACGACCGTGAATAGCCAAAACAATCCTCAGAAGAAAAAAAAAAAAAAAATCAAAGCAGGAGGTATCGCACTCCCAAACTTTAAGTTTTATTATAAAACTACAATAATCATAATCAAAAAAGCCTGGTATTGGTGCAAGAACAGGCAGACCAATGGAACAGGATAGAGATTCCAGTAGCAAAACCAGCTCATCTTCAACAAAGCCTCCACCACCAACCACTGGGGATAGAAGAACCTATTTAGTAAATGGTGCTGGGAAAACTGAATGACCACATGCAGAAGATTAAAATAAGACCCCTACCTATCACCAATAAAAATCAACTATAAACGAATCAAAGACCTAAACGTAAAATCCCAAGCTATAAGAACCTTAGAAAATACAGGAGACACCCTTATGGAAATTGGAACTGGCAACCTATCCCTGATCAAAACCCCAAGTGCCCATGCCATAAGAGATAAAATAGACAAGTGAGACCTCATCATACTAACAAACTTCTGCAAAGCCAAAGAAACCATCAAGAGAGCAGGGAGACAGCCCACAGACTGGGAAAAAATATTTGCCAACTGTATATCTGACAAAGGCCTAACATCTAGGATCTGCAAGGAACTCAGACATGCCAAAAAGAAAAAAATGAAGCCCCATTACAAAGTAGACAAAAGATATGAATAGAACTTCACAAAAGAAGGCTTATGAGCAGCCAACAGATACATTAGAAAATGCTCAGCCTCACTGATCATCAAAGAAATGCAAATTAAAACCACACTGAGATGCCACCTAACTCTAGTCAGGTGGCCATCATCAATAACTCAAAGAATAGATGCTGGAGAGGATGTGGGGAAAAGGGAACACTTCTATACTGTTGGTGGGAGTGTAAACTAGTACAACCTCTGTAGAAAACAGTTTGGCGATTCCAAACTGTTTGGAATCTAAAATCGACCTTCCATATGATCCCGCAATCCCCCTACTGGGAATATACCTGGAGGAACTCAAATCACTCTATGAAAAAGATACCTGCACATGCATGTTAATTGCAACATTATTCCAATAGCAAAAACATGGACCCAAGTGTGCTGTCCATCAAAAGAGGGCTTGATAAAAAATCTGTGGTACATATACACAGTGGGATGTTATACAGCCATAAGGAAGGACAAAATTATGTACTTCACAGCATTTTGGATCGACTTAGAGTCTATAATACTGAGTGATCTTTCGCAGAAACAACTGAATCTCACATGCTCTCACTCATAAGTGGACCTTGAACAATTATCATAATACTATAATAAAAGAATTAGCAGTATTTGGGAAACTGCCGGGGTCAGGAGGGCACACCTCTTCAACAAGGTTATCTACATGACAAACATTTGTGTACCTACCCTGAATTGTACCCCACATCTTTACAATAAAAAAAATTTTTTTTTAAATTATGTCTTTGAGTTTTTATATTGGTTACTGAGTATTGGAAAAAGAAATACCAGTATTCAGAGAACAATAATGGGCTGGGCATGGTAGATCATGCCTGTAATCCCAGCTACTCGGAAGGCTGAAATGGAAGGATCACCTGATCCCAGGAAGTCAAAGGCTGTGGTGAGCCGTGATCATGCCACTGCTTTCCAACCTGGGCAACAGAGTGAGACCCCAACTCCAAAACAAAAACAAAACAGGAAAACCAACAGAGATGATTAATAGAACCAATAAGTGGGAAAATACAGTATGGAATATGGTTGTGATTGTATTTTGCATAAGAACTTAGAGCAACATATTATGCCAGTTGTATTTATTAACTAAAAAGTACTATTTTATCAGTGTCCTGGGGTGGATTAACTATAAGTTTTAATTAATGACATGAACATTTTGGCCCAAATACGATGAAATGTTTACTGAAACTGGATCAGAGATGAGCAGGTGTGGCAAGGCTTTAAAAGTCATTTTTCATTAATATCTCCAGAGAAATCTTTTGCAGTCTGTAAGTTAATTTTTTATTTGTCTATTTTTTTTTGAGTCAAGATCTCACTGTATTGCCCAGGTGCAGCGCAGTGGCACAATGAGAATTCACTGCAGCCTCAACCTCCTGTTCTGAGATGATCCTGCCACCTCAGCTTCCTGAGTAGCTGGGACTACAGGCAAGTGCCACTATGGCATGACAATTTTTTAAACTTTTTTGTAGAGACAGGGTTTCAGTGTTGCCCAGACTGGTCTTGAACTCCTGGGCTCAAGCAATCCTCCAACCTCAGCCTCCCAGAGTGCTGGGATTTCAGGTGTGAGCCACTATGCCTGACTGCTGTAAGTTAAATATTTTAATGCTTGGGATGATGGGAATTGTTGAAGGAGCTGGGTCTTATAACAAGGTAACTGGCCCAAAGATGTTTGGTCTCATGGGCTTCTAGGAAAACAAATGTGCTCATCATTACAAAGATTTAGAATTATTTTATATTTAGTTTTATTCTCAGTATAGTTTGTGGTGACTGTGGTGATGTATATTTGCATTGGCAATGATTTGGGCCACAGTCAACAATAACTGGATATTTTAATTTTTTTAATTTCTTTTGAGTCTGAGTCTCACTCTCACCCAGGCTGGAGTGCTGTGGCATGTTTATGGCTACCACAGCCTCAACCTGCTGAGCTCAGGCAATCCTTCCACTTCAGCCTTCCAAGCAGCTGGAGCTACAGGCATGCACTAGCATGCCCGGCTAATTTTTTGATTTATTGTAGAGACGAGGCCTCGCTACATTGACCAGGCTGATCTCGAACCCGTGGGCTCAGGCAGTCCTCTTGCCTCTGCCTCCCAAAGTGCTGGGATTACAGACATGAGCCACTGCACCCAGCTGGATTTTAAGATAATGTATGCTTTGTGATTCAAGTAGTAATCATTCATATACATCCAAAATGTTTTTGTTTTGTGACCCTCAGTGGTACTGCTGAGTGATTTTTTTTCCGTTGAAAAATGTGCCTCAGAGTTTGTGAGCCTTTTTGCCCTAAGTTTGTCACATTCTGACTTTCCTAGTACTCTCACCAACCCTCAAATGGTCTGGGCCATACAACAGGAAGTGAGCAGTGGGCAAACCAGCAAAGCTTCATCTATATTTATAGCAGCTCCCCATCACCTGCATTACTGTCTGAGCGCCGCCTACTGTCAGATCAGTGGTGGCATTTGATTATCATAGCGTGAACCCTATTGTGAACTGCGCGTGCTGTGGAACTAGGTTGCACGCTTCTTTTAAGAATCTAATGCCTGATAATCTGAGGTGGAGCTAAGGTGGTGATGTGAGCGCTGGGGAATGGCTGCCAATACAGATTAACTTTGGCAGTGAGGTTTGACTGCAAAGAGATCATAATAAATCAGTTGCTTGCAGATTCATATCAAAACCCTATCAGCGAGTGGCAAGTGAGTTGATGTATTTATTTCAGTTGTACAGCTGCATTTGGTGGCAGACTTTAAGTCAGAATCTGACACTTATTTTAGTCCACTCATGGCCTGTGCATTATTTTATTTTCCACTTCCATCCGTGCCTCTTTCCCGCACTGCACACTTGTCTCAGTCAGTTTTGGTAAGCCCACAAGCTAACCCTAGCCAAAATGAGTTAAAAAAAAAAAATGTCACTGGAGAGCTTCTTTGAAGCATTATGGTAAGTTGTAAAATTATTTCATTTTGTATTACATTGTAATAATAATAGAAATAAAGTGCACAATAAATGTAATGTGCTTGAATCATCCCCAAACCATTCTACACCCCACCCCTGTTCATGAAAAAATTGTCTTCCACTAAACTGGTCCCTGAGCCCAAAAATCTTAAGGACCTCTACTCTGAGAGACTGCTCACTAAAAATAAGAACAGCTCATCACCTACCTCAAATGTGAGCCACACTTGTGTGCTGTAGTCACTCCTTATCTTTAGTACACACATTTATAGAATATCACACTCAGTATATCTACCTGCTTTGGGATGTTTCTCCTGTATTTTACCCATTTTTATTTATTGGCATGTAACGTATAGAATGTTTTGTCACAACTGTGGATTATGAATGTATATATATTTGCAGTTAGCTCTGCTGCAAGGAGAAATTTGCATTCCTAAGCGCACAAGAAATTTTATTATCAACAAACTCAACAATAATCGTTGACAGTAAGTTTTTTCTTAAGATGTGTCAATGAGTAAGACTTTTTTTTTTTTTGAGTCTGAATCCCCTCTGTTGCCCATGCTGAAGTGCAGTGGCACACTCACGGCCATCCCAGCGTTGACGTACTGGGCTTCAGCCATCCTGCCTCAGCTTTCCAAGTAGCTGGAACTACAAGCGCATGCTACCATGCCTGGGTACTTTTTGATTTATTGTAGAGATGGGGTCTCGCCAAGTTGCCCGGGCTGGTCTCGAACCTGCAGGCTCAGGCAAGAGTAAGACATTTTTAATAACCGTTAAGTATATAATTATAAAACCTAAGCATTACTCATTAAATCTAGCAGTTGATGAATTGCACATAAGCTTAATATTTTCATCTGAACTTTTGCGAAAGAATGATCCCCTTTAATTTCCTAGCATGATAAACATGCCCCTCTTACATTTCCTTATACCCATTGTTAGGATAAAAAGGGACAACTCCACTCAGCAGATGTGATATACACAGCTGATGTTTTTGGATTTGCTATAAATTAATCCTCAGAGGGGGAGAAGTTGTAGATAAGATTGGCCATGAGTGGACTGCTGGTTAAAGTTGAGCTTTGGAATTCATTATGGGGTTTTCTCTGGTTTTATATTTACATGAAATTTTTTGCATTACAGAAAGTTTTTTCTAAAGATGCAAAAAATATGGCTTGGGGCGGTGGCTCACGCCAATCCCAGCATTTTGGGAGGCCAAGGTGAGAGGATTACCTGAGCCCACAGATTTGAGACCATCCTGGGCAGCTTGGTGAGATCTCATCTCTACAATAAATCAAAAAATTAGCTGGGTGTGGTGGTGCATGCCTGTAGTTCCAGCTACTTGAGGCTGAGGCGGAAGGATCACCTGAATCCAGCAGGTTGAGGCTGCGGTGGCTGTGAACGTGCCATTGCACTCCAGCCTGGGAGATAGAGTGAGACTTCAACTCAAGAAAAAAAAAAAAAAAAGATGCAAAAAATAGCATATCAGGATAAATAGTGTGAACAAATTTTGAAGGAGAGGAAATGGGTTAGTAGCTAATAATAAAGAAGGTCTTGTTCCTTTCAGGCAAAGGAGTTTGAGCTAACCCAATAAGCATTAAGGAAACCATTGTGGATTTCTAATAGTGAAATGATAGCGATCAAAGTTATGTTCTAGAAAAGACAAAACCATGGAAGAATATAGAATAGGTTAGAGGACTGAGACCCTAGAGGTAGTGAGACCAATTCATTGCAGTAATACAACCTTGAAGTCATAAGGTTGGTGTTGGTGAATGGATTGCTGAAAGACAGTGTGTGAAGCATTTCAAAGAGAGTAACTCTGCATCCAGGACTGTCCAGGACTGTCAGGTGCTAGGACTGTCCAGGACTGTCAGGTGCTAGTGTCAGCACAACAAAAAAGTGTTTTTCCTCCATTTGGCCAGGACATGGATTTAGACCATGTAGGTATGGGTGTCATAATGGGGAGTACACAAGATGAGTTTGTACCTGTGGCGCAAATAAGTCAATATTTTGTCTCCTGTCTTTTAGTAAATCAGTATAGATAAGCCACTTTACAGCTTATAGGTTTCTTCTCTTTCCAAAGGTGACTAAAAATGAAACATCATAGTTTATACCCCAGAGGCAGAACTTCTAGAAGAGAGTTGATAGATTAATCTGTTTGAAAACGAAGAGCTCAGATCTTCTAATTTACTTGCATTTTCAGTCAGAGCTTTACAGATGCCAGCTAGATTACAGATGGCTAGCATAATTTGTTTTTTTCATTACTGGAAGAAGAAATTTAGAGCTTTGTATGTTCTATTAAAAGAATTAAAAGTTATCTCAAGGGAGAACTGTAAGAAAATACATTGGTTCTGAAATATTGCTTCATCTAGGCTTTATTTTGAAAATCCCAGCTCACTTTAGTGGAAAAGCAACTGAAATCTGTTTAATATATAAAATCTTAAGAAGACAATAGCACATTAGTCAGTAGTCTTGCTGAGAATTTGCAGTTGACTTTTCATTCTTGGGTTTTTATCAGAATGTAGAGAATTTTCTATGGAAATGACTATACTTTTCTTCTCACCATGTTAATCAAGAACTCAAAACTTGTGGAAATGTGAAATGGTTTTAACATTCTGGAGGGTGGCTTTACATTATTAATAAATGTACTCATGCCGTTCTAGCAGTTTCACTTCTAGGAATTTGTCCTAAGGAAATGTTTGTATATAAGGAAATGCATGGATGTAAAGAAAGGTATAAGTTTATGACTGTTCAGTACAGCATTGCATATGTTATGGAAAGTTAGCAACAGTCTAAACATCCACCTGCAGAGAATTGATTTAAGTTATATTACATTGGCCCGGTGCAGTGACTCACACCTATAATTCCAGCACTCTGGGAGGCCAAGGTGAGAGGATTGTCTGAGCCCGCAGATTCGAGACCAGCCTGGGCAACTTGGTGAGAACTTGGTGAGACCTCATCTCTACAATAAAAATCAAAAAATTAGCTGGGTGTGGTGGTGCACGCCTGCAGTTCCAGCTGCTTGGAAGGCTGAGGTGGAAGGATCACCTGAGCCCAGCAGGTTGAGGTTGCAGTGACTGTGAGTGTGCCACTGCACTCCAGCCTGGGTAACAGAGTAATACTGCAGTATTTTTTTAAAAGTTATATTAGAGCCATAGAATAGAATACTGTGACATCATTTCAAAGGAAAAAGTAGATTTGTACATACTTATAGAACAATATCTAAAACTTACTGCTAAAAAGCAGGTTACAGAACAGTAGCGTTGTCACTTTTATCTTTGAGGTATCTTTGTGGGGATGCACTCACTTAAGAGAATTTTTCTTCAGTTTTATACCTTTGTAATGTTTGTGTATTTTTACAAGTATTTATTATTTTTATAAGTTAATTGTTGTTTTTTTTTTTTTTTGAGTTGGTGTCTCACTCTGTCGCCCAGACTGGCTTGCAGTGGCCACTCCTGGCCACCGCAGCCTCAACCTGCTGGGCTCCGGCGATCCTTCCGCCTCAGCCTTCCAAGTAGCTGGAACAACAGGCGTGCACCACCACGCCCGGCTAATTTTTGAATTATTGTAGAGATGAGGTCTTGCCAAGTTGCCCAGGAGGTCTCGAACCCGCGGGCTTAGGCAGTCCACTCACCTCAACCTCCCAAGATGCGGGATTACAGGCTGAACCACTGAGCCCGTCTGTTAATTGTATTTTTATTGATACAGCTGTTAGTGGGGGAGGGGAACCCTGTTGTGCATATCAGAATTATTAAGGTTTAATAAATAGGCTACACATTAAAATATTTTTATTTTTGCTAATTCCAGGTTAAGTTCACAAAAGTCTTAATTTTATTTCTTCTGAATTTTAAAATTTATCTCTGAATTTTACCACTGTGAGACTTCTTACAAGTTAAACTTTTTGTAGCTCGTTTTCTTTTTCTTTTTGTTTTGTTTTGTTTTGTTTTGCTTTTTTGAGTTGGAGTCTCACTCTTTTGCCCAGACTGGAGTGCAGAGGCATGCTCCCGGCCACCGCAGCCTCGACCTGCTGGGCTCTGGCAATCCTTCTGCCTCAGCCTTCCAAGTAGCTGGAACTACAGGCGCACGCTACCACACCCGGCTAATTTTTTGATTTATTGTAGAGATGAGGTCTCGACCTGCGGGCTCAGGCAATCCACTCACTTCAGCCTCCCAAAGCGTGGGATTACAGACTGAGCCACCAAGCCCGGCTAGCTCTTTTTCTTTATCTATGAATTAGACTCTAAACCCTAGAGTTCTATTTTTTTTTTTTTTTTTTAGTTGGAGTCTCACTCTGTCACCCACACTGGAGTGCAGTGGGACACTCATGGCCACCGCAGCCTCGATCTGCTGGACTTAGGCGATCCTTCTGCCTCAGCCTTCCAAGTGCTAGAACTATAGGCGTGCACCACCATGCCCAGCTAACTTTTTGATTTTTTGTAGAGATGAAATTTCGCCGTGTTGCCCAGGCTGGTCTACAGCCAGTGGGCTCAGGCAGTCCTCTTACCTCGCCCTCCCAAAGTGCTGGGATTATAAGCATGAGCCACCACACCTTGCCCGTAGTATTTCTCTTTTTTATGGTATGTAGTTTTTATCTTACAGCCACTCCCTTCTCCCCTTCCAAGTACTACTACTTACTAATTTGTCTCTATAATATTTATTATTAATGAAATTTTTCATGGGGAAATTCTTATTATGGACTAAAGTAGAATGTTTTAAGTTGGCTTTTAGTTACCTCCTATTCTTGTAAACTTAGCACTCTTATAGACATTTATTTATTGTGCAAAGCCCAGGGGCTCCCAGAGAGAGTATAAATTTAGGTGAAGGAAACGGAGTAAAATGGTGTTGTAGGAAAATAAGTAGAAGAAAAGGAAATTTTTATTTTGGCTTTAAATTACTAAATCCTGATTTTTTTTTTTTTGTCTCTCAATGTTTACCCCAATTGGTGTTTGTCTTTTCTAGTTTATCTTTGGCCTTGAATTCCTGAATCCTTTGCCTGCATTAACTTCAGATTATAAGCCTAATTTATACTGTACCAATCGCGTGGACTTTTTACCAGATCTCTGAGCACTCTCAGAATTCATCTCCCTGTTTTCCAGTTCCTCCTTTTCGTTACTTCTAATGCTTATCTTCTAATGCTTATCACCGATTTGTTTCTTCTAATGCTAATCTCATTTGTTTTCTGTCTCCCACATTGTTCTTTCCATATTGTCTGCTGCAGCAAAACTGAAATACATGCTGTTGGAGAAAAGAGAAAATAGTTTTTAGCAATATTAAGGTTATTAGCAGCAGCTGCTCGTTTCTTCACATATACTTAAAGGGACCAAAGAGCTTATTAAACTCTTATTTGCTATAAAAACTAGTTCATGAACATCTGTGAGTCAAGCAGGCTTTTCTCCAAAAAGTCAAAAAGGTATTGTTCTTTCTATTGTACAGATGAGAAAACTGAGACTTTGAGGCATTGCATAAATTGCCCAAGCCTGCTGGCAGCAGTTCTAGGATTCATAGAAGAGAGATTTGGAACAGGAAGAAACACAATGAAGATTTTACTTTGAGGAATTTAGGGTTCATCTATGTCAAGTGATTTTTCTGAGGTTACTAAACTACTTAAATTGTAAGCTAGAAATCAAGTTTCTCTCTCTCTCTCTCTTTTTTTTTTGAGTTGGAGTCTCACTCTGTCACCCAGACTGGAGTGCGGTGGCTGCTCCCGGCCACCGCAACCTCTACCTGCTGGGCTCCGGCGATCCTTCCGCCTCAGCCTTCCAAGTAGCTGGAACTACAGGTGCATGCTACCACGCCCGGCTAATTTTTTAAAAATTTTATTGTAGAGATGAGGTCTCGTGAAGTTGCCCGGGTGGGTCTCGCACCCGCGGGCTCAGGCAATCCACTCACCTTGGTGATTACAGGCTGAGCCACCGAGCCTGGCCCCTTTTTTTTTTTTTTTTTTTAAAGTCAGAGTCACACTCGGTTGCCCAGGCGAGTAAAGCAGCACGCTCATGGCCACTGCACCTTGGCCTATTGTGCTCAGGCAATCGTTCCGCCTCAGCCTTCCAAGTAGCTGGAACTACAGGCACACGCTACCACGCCCGGCTTATTTTTTTATTTTTTATTGTAGAGATGAGGTCTACCAAGTTGCCCAGGCTGGTCTTGAACTCCTGAGCTCAGGCAATCCTCTGACCTTGGCCTCTCACAGTGCTGGGATTACAGGCTTGAACCACCGTGCCAGGTGAACTCAAGTTTCTTAACTCCTAGTATAATACTTTTTCCTAACATACTTTGCTTTGCCTAAGGTGAAAAGCTATATATGTCATGGTACAACTGCATTGTCTTTATTGGAGATATTTGAGTTTGAATTGGAGATGGAAGATAAGCATATAATACAGCTGCCACATTAGTTCTCAAACAATTTGGTCATCTAGATAAAATGCTGTCAAATTTATTGCTTTGTGGACTGACCTGTGATTTAAAAAATGAAGTTGAGGAGAGTTGGGCACAATGGTTCATGCCTATAATCTAGCACTTTGGGTGATTGAGGCAGGGGGGACGTTTGTGACCAGCCCTGGCGACACAGCGAGACTCCTTTACAAAAAAAATTTTTTAATTAGCCAGGCATGGTGGCACATACCCGTAGTCCCAGTTAGTCTGGAGGCTGAGTCAGGAGATCACTTGAGCCCAGGAGTTCAAGACTGCAGTGGGCTGTGATTGTGCCACTGTCTGGGCGATAGTGCAAGTACCTGCCTCTTTAAAAAAAAAAAAAAAATTAAGTTGACAATAAAAATTATCATACCAAAAAGCCTTCTAATGTTATTTCTTCTTTTTACTATTTTGTAAAGTCATTCAAACAAGAAATTGAAGTAGTATAGAAATATTTAATAAGAAATTCATCTTAGATGTATAACAGAATTTTAAACAACCAGGTTCAGAAACGGAATCTTAAAATTATTAGCTATTTTAGCCCTTGTTGAAATTTTTTTCTTAATTCAATGTATTTATTTATGTATTTATTGGCTTAGCAACTTTTTTAAAAAGTGCTTTAGAGCTATTCTATATATCTGCTAATTTTCAGTTTAGTATAAATATGAGAGCAGTAGATTGGGCTGAATGTATTGATTTCAAAATATGTTTTAGTTGTGTTTTTTTCCATGAATCTTAGTTTAAAGGTTATTGTTTTTAAAAGGAAAAAGTTTGGTCATTTGTGGCTTCTGGCTAGTTTGGAGTTTAGCGAACTGAGATTTGTTGTATGCAGGATTTTTTATTTAGTAAGTGAGAAAAAATTTCTTGTAATTTTATAACAACACTGTGTGAAAAACCTGACACCAAAACTTCTGAAAAAGAAACAAGGCATAGGAGATGAGGATTCTTGGGAGGATTATTAAATTGAAGATATTTATAAATTACATTCAAAATTAGTAAATTGTGGCTAAAAAGATGAAAACAACGATTAACCCCCTAGAAAGATTTGAAGTGATATTGTTGCCTTTCAAAAAAGTGGGAGTTGTAACATTGTGAGATGATACTCCTTCTGTGTCAGCCTAAGCAAGAATAGATTTTTGCTTTTTTCTCTAATAGATGCCAATGTTTAACATATTGAGTTTTATATAATTTCAAAATATCTGCAAAATGTATACCTTCTGTCCCTGAATTAGTGAGTGTGCATATTTGTCTTTACTTTGAAATCTCATAATTGGGTGGTAGATTTCAGAGCGATTTTCATGCTTAAGGTAACAGGAAGTCATTACCTCCCAAAAAGGCTTTCTTATGAGAGTGAGGAAAATAAGAATTAAAAAAAATTTTTTTTTGAAAGCAGGATTTATTGAAAGGACAGAAGAGCTCCCACAGTGGGAGGGGACCTTAAGGGGTTGCCCAATTTTTAAATTTATATAAGTACTTTACTGTTAATATGCTTGGGAAATTAATATTTATAAAAGTAAAAATGCTCTTTTATTTAAAGTCTAATGATGAAGATAGGTAATGTAAAGCCAAAGAAATTAAAAGCAAAAGGACATTTTGAGAAAATGGCTTGTTCTTATATATCTAAATGTATACTTGTTCACTTTATGTTTTGTTAGACACTGAAATTGAGAAAGAGAGATTTGGCGTTCTGGTGGTTTGTGGAGAGTTGATCAGAGATTGCTCCTTGGCCGAGTTGCTGTCTGCATAGGCTGTTAACAATTGTTTCTCTGGCAGCAGATCTTGTTCATCAGGATTGCATCATTTCTGGGAGAATGGCCAAGGTCCACAGCCTCAGTACAAAGACTGTCTGAAGCATATGAGGCCTGTTCTCTTTCTGAAGCGGCACTCCTCTTCCTGCCAGTCCTCTTCACGGGATTACTGAAGCAGACTTGTTCTGAATTTCTTTCACTGGATTGGCTGTTTATTGGACTCTTGTCTCCCAGCTGCTTCCGGCTCACCTGTCTGATGCAATTTCTTCTTCTGAAATCTCTGTTGGAATAGTTCTTAAAACTCTTTTTTTTTTTCTTTTGTCTTCTCTGAGAGTGACCAGGCAGATCATAGAGGTTTTGTACTTTCAGCAAGTCATATAGAGAAGAGACTGTCAGAATGAAAATACAGAGTCTTGGCCATTTCTGAACCCAATTCAAAACACAGGGTAATTTTTTAAATTTCTGGCATATTCTATTTAACGTCCTTTTCTCTAGAAACTATGTAAATAAATGATCACTCCTCAGACAAGTACTCAGTACTGGAAGACAGTCTGGTTCTCGTTCAGAATACAAGAACTTACTAGTGTTCTGTGGATTCTGATGCATTGTTTTGGAAATAATTAAATTAGTAAGAAATTGAAATTCTTTTGCATTCATTTTCCCCCACTGTACCCTCACATGCTTATTTCTTTTTCTTCCTGGCCTTTTTTCTTCTTTCTTATGCTTTTGGTACTTCCTTGCTTTATTTTATTTCTTCCCTGTATTGTGACCTTCATACCTTTTGTTTTTATAGTAATTCTGGATATGCTCTTTTAAAACGTTTCTAAAGAATAGTGATATTTTCCAGTTTTTTAAAAATTGGAAATTGAAATTTCACCATAACGTGCATGTGTTCTAATGTTTGATAACTGGAATCCCATGAACAGCTCTTTTTGTGTTGGTGCTGTATTAACTTTTCAGGTGTTAATAACTCATTTTGGCTAATGTTAAATTTGACTTTTGGAGAAAATACTGAAAAGGGGTACTGGATACTGATCATTTTCTTCCCAAAGTCCTGGGTGATCTATTTTCCTTTTCTTTTTAGAGGGTAGAAAATTAATTTAAGCTCCTTTTTTTAAAATGTCATTTTCATTATGGAGTTGACTACAGACAGAACAGACTCTCTTTTATTGCTCTTTTTCTATAGTAGGACAAAAGAAGAGATGGCATGGAGTGAGGGGGAAGAAAGGAGTAATAGGGACTTGTAATTTAACAGATGATAGTAGGCCCTTGTCTGGCAGGATAGTAAATTTGACATTTGATTAAAGAAAAACCTCTGATTTTGGGAAAGGTGTAGTGGAGAAGAGAAGCACCTTGGAGAGAGAAAAAGAAGGGATCCCTTGAGAAATGGGAGAGAATTCTAATTTTAAAATAAGAGAATTAGCCAATGACATAAAAATTTACCATTTTTAAAGTCAGATAATTTCCTTCCTCGCCCTTTATTTAATTTCTGGCTTTACAGGAAAATAAAAACTTAAAGAACAAAAATTTAGTACTAGATGGAATATAGGATGGCAAACAAGGTAGAATACAGAAATGATACTAAATTGCCATTAATGTATTTATAGAATTCCATTCTGTGTTTATCACTGTCATTTCTTTCTATATTAATTTGTGTCTCAAATTTTTTTAGGTCTTCAGAGCTACTGGCAGATAATTTTGGGGACTTCATATTCAGAGGTCTATATAAAGGTGAATGACCCAAATAAATCCTTTTAATTTCTGTTTTATTTTTTTCATTTTAACAAGTACTGAAATCATGTTGCGTTAATAGTGATTATAATTTACTCAGCAAATATTTCTTGAACCTCTATATGTGTCAGGCATGGTTCTGGCCATTGGAACTACAGCAGCAGATGAAGCAGACAAATTCACAAGTAAAATATCTTGAAATTGTTCCTCTAGCAACAGAATTCTTACCATTCTTTTCGAGGTACATCTCCAAACTATGTAATAAATTAATAACTGGTATAAATACTAAGCTTGGTAAACTATACTCAGAATCTTGTCTTGGTTTATAAAACTGGAATATTGTAATAAGGAAATACTGCATATAGATGATCTCTTAAATGTTCTTCAGTTGATATTTTAATAGCTATATTTCACACAGTTACTTAGGGAAGGAACTATTCTCAGGGTTATATTTTTATTAGGATAGCATTATTTGATACCAAGATAAGCTATTATGACTGATCTCATTAGAAGAGTGGAAGAGTCATGTAAAATTAGACAAAAGGGTCCAGGCATAGTGGCTTACGCCTGTAATCCCAGCACTTTGAGAGACCAGGGTGATAGAATTGCCTGAGTCTAGGGGTTTGAGACCAGTCTGGGCAACTTGGCGAGACTTCGTCTCTACAATAAATCAAAAAATTAGCTGTGCGTGGTGGCATGTGCCTATAGTTCCAGCTACTTGGAAGGCTGAGACAGAAGGATCACCTGAGTCCAATGGGCTGAGGCTATGGTGGCTATGAGCATGCCACAGTACTCTAGCCTGGGTGACAGAGTGAAACTCCAACTCAAAAAAAAAAAAATTTTTTTTTTAACACAAAAGGAAAATGGAAGAATTTATGAAAGAGGACCTCATAGTTAACTATTTAATGTTTTCTTAAGGTTATTTAACAACTATCCAAAATAGCTGGGGTGGTATTTCATTGGGAATTTAGAAATTATTTATTCTCTCATTAAGAAGATATCTGAAGTAACTTTTCCACCTTCCCTTTTAGTATATCTTTAAAAACTGCTCTAAGGAAAATATTAACTATCAGCTTATGTTTATAAGTTGTCTTTTGTCTAGAAACCTTACAGTATTTTAATGGGCATATAATAACGACAGCATTATAACAAAGGGTTTTTAATGATGTTGAATGAGGTTTTTTATTTTTATTTAAGTCCTTTATTTAAAATCTAACACATGATTCAGATCCTCTTTACTGGTCAGGGGAGGTATGATCAAAATCAGACTTTCTTCTGATTATGGTTAGGCAGTTTATGATTTTTTAAAAATTTACTTTTAAATCTGAATTTTTCATTTTAAAAATCTGAATAACACAGTGATACTAATATTAGAGAAAGAGATGTAGCCAATATTCCTCAATATTTAACTATGCTCTTTTGGGCTTACTTGGTAAGTGTTCTCTGTTTTATCATTTTCCATTTTTATTTCAGTTTCCCAAAGGCTTGGAAGATGTACTGCCAAAGTCTCTGTTTGGATATATTGTGAGGGAAAGGAAACACTTATGTGTAAGATTGGCCCAGAGGTGGAAAGTTATATCAGTCAACTCCTTATGAGCTGAGAGGAAGCAATAGATAGGAAGATTTAACCTCTTGTATTTTAGTTCCTATCCAGCAATATATCACCTCCAGTTGGATAGGAATAGGTGTATCACTACACTCAGATTTGGAAAGTCCTGGGTTCATTGGTGAGATCCAGCTCTTCGAAGGCCTAGGTGCCAAGGAGAACTGCTTAGTTTATATCTTAATTTAGCATTTTTTTGTTTTGTTTTTGTTTTTAAGCTGGGGTGTTGCTCTGTTACCCAGGCTAGAGTGCAGTGATATGATCATGGCTCACTGCAGCTTTAACTTTCTGGGCTCAAGTGGATCCTCCTGCCTCAGACTCCTGAGTAGCTGGTAACAGCACACCCAGCTAAATCTTTTATTTTTTGTAGAGATGGGGTCTCGTTATATTATGAAGGCTGATCTTAAACCCCTAGGCTCAAGCAGTCCTCCCACTTTGGTCTCCCAAAGTGGTGTACTGTGCCTGGCTGTTCTAACATTCTAAAATAACAGTAAAAAAGTAGTATATTATCTTTATGCATTCTTAAAAATCTTTGCTAATTCACCATTCACAATTCATTTTCTTATCACATTAATCTGCTTCATATATCTCAAGCTGTCTACCATTTTAAGTTTGCATTAACCCCCTGGATTGACTCAGTCAGAATTACGTACTTTTCACTCCATTTATTTTTTATTTTTATTTATTTATTTATTTACTTTTATTTATTTATTTTTGAGTTGGAGTCTCACTCCGTCACCCAGACTGGAGTGCAGTGGCCGCTCCTGGCCACCGCAGCCTCGACCCGCTGGGCTCCGGTGATCCTTCCGCCTCAGCCTTCCGAGCAGCTGGAATTACAGGCGCGTGCTACCACGCCCAGCTGATTTTTGATTTATTGTAGAGATGAGGTCTCACCAAGTTGTCCAGGCGGGTCTCGAACCTGTGGGCTCAGGCAATCCACTCACCTTGGCCTCCCAAAGCACGGGATTACAGGCTGAACCACCAAGCCTGGCCTCCATTTAGTTTTTAAGTATTAATAATTAACTCTTCTATTTTAATTTGTCCTTTCATGAATCAATATGTCAGTTGTGACTTTTTTTTGTAGTTGTTTTTGGAAATTTTTTTTTTTTTTTGGAGTCGAAGTCTCACTCTATCGCCCAGGCTGGAATGCAGTGGCACACTCATAAGCCCTTGACCTGTTGGGCTCAGGCGATCCTTCCGCCTCAGCCTTCCAAGTAGCTGGAACTATAGACACGCGCCACCATGCATGGCTAATTTTTGATTTATTGTAAAGACAAGGTTTTGCCAAGTTGCCCAGGCTGCTGTTGAATTTGAATCCCTGGGCTCAGGCAAGCAAAATCTTTATTAACCTGAATTTTTAGCATTCACATTGACATTGCTGTCATGTAAAATGCTTCTTGTTTCATCTTTTTAGTGATTTTTCACTTTAATTTAAAAATTGCTAACATAAAGTCATATCAAGTATACCTTTTCCCCTTTGCACCATAACTTTATATCTTAATCTACTTTTTTTGTTTTTAATGCACTCCTGTAGTTTGTGAGTCTTTCTGTTCCCAAATTCCACTGGTTAGGAAGCCTAGGTATTATCACTGCTTTTTCATATACAATTCTTCAGTCTTTATCATTAAACTATACTCTTAGTGATTTAGTTTTGTGTGTGTATATTTAATACAGAGACTATTTTTTAAAACAGTTTTAGGTTCACAGCAAAATTAAGCAGAAGATAACGGAAATTTCCTATATACCCTCTCATCCACACATGCATATCCTCCACTGAAGTCTGTGGTTTTGTTCATATCTAGTAGTGTGTATTACCTCACAAATAGTTTTTAAAATATTTGTGCCTTTCTTTAAAATTATAGTTAAAATTAAATGATTTAGAGAAGACAGTGTTCTATGATGAAAGAAGGCAGTAATAAACAGCTTTATGCAATCAAGAATAAACAAATTGATCTCTTTCAGTTTGGAAGAAGTAGCATTGACTGCTTGTAAAACTGCATTTATTTGTGATCTAGGAAAAAAGATTAAATGACAACCTTGAATTGTTAAAAGAGTTTAGGTAAACAAGACTTTTTTTTTTTTTGAGAGAGGAAGAGAAGGTGTTGGGGAAAGAGAACAGGATAGTAGGGAGTGAGAGGGCAAGGAAAAAGTGGAGAGGAAAGGAAGGATGGAAGGGGCAGGAAGGAGGTGAAAAAGGAGTAAGGGTCAGAAAGATGGAGGACTGTAAGTGGGGAGAGAAATAATGGTGGGATGAGTTGGAGCAGGGAAAGAAAGAAGGCAAAGGGGGGAAGGTAGGGGCAGGAGAGCAGAGAGAGGAGGAAGTGGGCAAGAATATTTCTAATAACCATTCTGTATCTAAAAACCTGGTTGCTAAGTCCTAGGCTGCCAGAAAATTTTGCTTGATGGTCAACTGTAGAATAGGGGGAATGTGCTTATTCCTGAGCTGGGCAAACTATTTCTTTCCCTTCAACTGTACTGAAAAAAAAAAAATTAAAATAGAAATTAAAAAGTAAACATAACTTTTTGCTACCTCATTTTGTGAAACAATAAGGAAATACATAGTAAATATGGGGTAGAGAATATGACTGTACTTGCTTTATAATAATTTATTAAAAGCCTTGTTCAAGATAACAGAAAAATATTCAGTAACATTTAGGATATATTTAAAGAACTATCTAAACTAGATATTTTAATAGATATTTTCCTTTTCTGTGGCAGGATTCCTCATGTCCATAACATGTTGGCTGAGGCTCTGCAGCTCTCCCCCACTCTCAGAGTGGTCAGTCTCCATTAGTTGGACCCCGTGATTTCCAATTTCTGCTGTGTTGGACGTCATGAGCATTGCAGTCCCTCTGGGAGTCACCACACCAGATACATCCTACTCAGATATGGCTGCTGGATCAGAGTAAGTGCTACTTTTTAGGTAGTAGGTACATTACCAGTTTGTGTGGAGACAACTTTCTTAGGACTAGCTAATAAGATATATGTAGTATTTGTTTAACCAAATCTTGTCCCACTGTAAATAACATTAGACCTTTCCCTTTTCCCCCAAAGAAGCTGGAGCAAAAATGGAATTAGATGGGGGAGGAACAGAGCTTTCAGGGAGGGGTTTCTGGGTAAATAATAGAATCAAAGTCGCAAAGTAGGGATTACATTTTTATTTGTTTTAATGAGGGGAGAAGATTGAAATAAAGTAGGTGTCACTACCTGCTTCTGTATAGTTAGTGATTATTCTGATGGAGGGCGATAAGGTGTTCTTTCCAACTGATTTTCCTTGAAGGCCTCTTCCTATGTACTTTCCATTGTTCTAGAGTAAAGGGGCTGTAACTTTATATTGGGCAGGTTGCTTAGACCTTCTGACATTTGGGATAGAAAACATGGAGAGCAGTGCCATCTTTTTTATAATCTCTATTGCCTAGAAAGAGGACCTTCAAAATCAGTGGTACCAAACTTTCTTTTCAGCTAAGAGCAGCTTTAGGAATTCAGAGTTTGTCGAAAAGCCCAATCCTTAAAATAATACCCTCAATTCTTGAAGAATTTAAATGCCAAATGACAATGAAGGTAGGCCTTCATTATACAACTTTATATATTATTCACAGTTTAAAAATTTTTAGCCTTTTGTATCCCTTCTCTTTTAAGTTGTCCGAGATTCCCCCTGCTCACAGATTCCCCCTCTTGTCCTTTTACCTCCCTTGTACCCAATCTTCCTTGCTTACAGAAAGGAAGTGGAAGCCCCCTACCTTTCAAGACGAAGTGGCACTACACCAGGATGTGAAAGTCCAGCGAAAGAGACCCAAGGGGCCTAGGGGGCAGCACACCCCCAGAAGCCAAGTCTATTCCAGGCAGTACCAGGGATTAGGGTCTGGGCTGGAAAAATCCTGGTGTTTTGAATATGTTCAGGTCCAGTTCAGACTCTTGATCCCACAGCCACTTCTTGAGTGAGGTGGGTGTTGCTCTAATTCCCCTGTTTCTCTTGCCATTTTCACAGTCCCTGGGGATTCTTCCCCTTTCAGCAAAGCAAAGTATCTGTACCAGAATTCTGGGTTGAACGGCATCCCTTATTAATAGTGGTTTTCTTCCTTAACACTGAGAATATTTTTAAAGAGCATGTTTATTTCTTCATAATGCCACCTACTATAACTTATATGTTTACTGGATTCCTTAAAGAGGAAGAGTTAAAATAAGGCTACCCTAAGAAATAGTATATGATATTCTGGGGTAGTCCCAAATGGAAAACAGTTTTCTGGCTTATTCTTACATAAAAAGGAGGAAGGGGGTGGGGGATGGGGGAGGGTGGATTGTGTTACTTCTAGAACTTTTTTCTTGTTTTCTTTTGTTTGTAATTTTTTTGCATGCATAAGATATTTAGTTATACCAATAGCTAAGGCTTCCAATTTTATAACTGTTTCTCCAAATGAAGTAAGTTAAACCAATAAGTTTGAAATTAGTGGAAAAGAAAAAGACCCAAAGCAGTTAAGCTTACAAGTGGTATTTAAATATAGAGATGACTGCCCATAAATGCTACCAGAGTGTCCAGGGGTAACGGCAGAAACAAAAATACCTGGTCTACAAATTTGACTGCAGTGTCTCTGTTTACATCAGATATCCTAGGATTTCCTGAAACATTCATGATCTCCAGACAGATTTTTGATACTGTGGTCACAACTAATTATGCAGTTATTTGTTTAGTATTTCTTCAAAGGGAGAGAATGTCAATAACTAGCTTATGTACCACTCTGTTCAATTATTAATATTTGTTAATGCTTCATCATGCCTATTTCATGTTCTAAGCACTTTAAGATTAAAGCTGGTATTAAGCGCAGCATACTCAACTAAGTAAAAGACCTAGACTTTGCATCATAGGTTTTAATATCTGATGACAACAGTATGCAATTATGCATTTTTTTGATTATATAATATAGGAAAACTTGTAGATGTAGCAAGAGAAGCAAAGATTTTTTTCTGAATTTCTAACTCTATCATAACAGAATTTCAGGCATTTCCCAAGAGGTGGCATAGTAGAAGCAAGTTGCATGTTGTACTTAGAACACAATTATTAGAGTATATCTGTTGTGAGCCTCGTTTCTGTGTATGTGCCCAACTGTCATAGCAATTCAACCATGGGGAAAGAAAGGCTATAATTACATGTACATAAAGTGGTAGCTAATAAAGCGATATAATTTAAATTCTCCAAATTTTGAATCCATATTTTAAAATGTTGATAAGAAGTGATATATATGTTGAAGAATATTATAGGAACTCTTGTAGTTACCTGTCATCATCTAATTATGTATTTAATCAATAATTGATAGGGAAATTACAAAGTTTCCTCATAAAAAGATAATGAGTTTAAATTTTAGATTTGTCATGCACCACAATATATTAAATGCTGTGCTTGACTAGAAAGTGTTGTGCAGTGGGATGGCCTGTTAACCTCCACAACATACATTTTATTTTTATTCCCTAGACTTGCACATGAAGTGCATATGTTCATATTTACCCGTTTGGAGATGGGTAAGATACAACCAACATAGCTCCATCTCCATGGCCATCTTTTATTTCATGCAACTTTCCTTTTTCCCGTCCAAAAAGAAAATCCATCCCTAGTAAACAGCTGTCATGTCTCACCCCATGTGTTCAGTGGTACAAAAATCCTCCTGCATAAAATATATACAGCTCTTTGAAATACTTTTTTATCTAGTAATGTACCTAGTGAATTAACAATGTTATATAAATCTATTACTTTCTTTTAATTGTCCATCATGGAAACTAAATTATACCTTCATTTTGTTAATGCTTGTCTGCCTTTGGTTTCATTTAGGAAACCCCACCTGTTTCCTAATACTCAGAAATGATTGCCTCTCAATGAGCCATGTTCAGATCATCTTTTTCCCAAGAATACTGGCCTGCATTCTTGATGTACACCCCCCCACCCCCGTTCCCATCTGCAGACACTCTTAAATAATAAAATGCATGCACCTCACTAACAGAAAATACTTTCCTCTATCTAAAGTTCTTCTTCACCTAGAACTTACCTTTGCTGTTACTAATAAGATCCCTTCTCACAGTTTTGGAGCATATAACTGGGTGAGTTGGATACATATATCAGAATTTTCTTTTATCCCTCACTTTTCAACTGACATTGCACTACATTGAAGCACACACTTTATTCTTTATTCCTGCCAAGTACTGTATATTGTATATCTTTAAGCAGGAAAAAGGTCTATTATTTGAAGCATATTATGTGTTATTTGATTCCCTGAAAGACCCTTTGATCTTTAAGGTTGAGTTATACTAGTCCTTGGGTTTTCTAATTTGCGGATCTCTGTACTAAAATTAATATAAATTACAAATAATGCATTATTCAGTTCTGCAAAGTCATACAATTATATTTTAAATTATCCTTCAGTATTCCTCAGGTAACAATCAGAGTTGATGCTCTTTCTTCCCCAAAACTTGAATTTTATTCTTTGCCATCAGTGCCTTTTTGTTATCAATTAAAGGCCTACATTAAATTTCTAAGTTTGAACACTTGTATAATTCTTCTATAATAATAAATTGTGCTTGAATAATTTATTTTCTACTCAATGAGTGTGTAAAAAGATACTAAACCAAGCTTCTTACTGAGCCTGGTTAATAAAGGTCTCTGATGATTTTCCTTAAAGGTAGACTGTTATCCTGGTTTCCAAACCAAGAGGCATAGTGGAAAGAGCACAGGCTTTGGAGTCAGACAAATTTTGCTTCAAATCCTGGTTCTGTCAGTGTGTGACTTTGGGGGGGAAATCATGTGATTTTACCACCTCAACTTCCCCCTCTGTAAAAATAGGGCATGTATCATGTTGAGTGGTTGCAGAAGTTAAATGAATTAATATATATAAAGCACCTAGTAAATAATGGGTGAATCAAAATGGTAGCCAATACCACTATTATTGTTTGTTACTAGACATTACTTTTGAATTCAGTTTAGATTATTTTGAAGTTCTATGGTATTGCCATGCGGCTATTATACAATTTTGTCTGGTATGCTTGCATGTCACTGGTGAATGAGGAATTATTATTCTAATATTTGAAAGGTGTTTGGGGGTTCATCACGATGAGAGGTGTAATAAATATAAGATGCCATTGTTTTTACCTGTACTTTCTTCAGGGTATCCTGTCTTGGTAGTGAATGGAAGAGGGCCTGGTCCCTGGGGCAGTGCAGAAGGCACTTTCATCATCTCACTCACTGCAAATGTCATGTGAGGTTTCATGGAAGTATTAAGAGATCCAATTAAGAAGAATAGTTCTGAGTCTAAACCAGCCCAGAGTGGCTTCTCTAGGGGAAACTCCCCGCTCAGCTGGTACGTTTGTGTTTGTCATTAGGGACACCTTGTATCCCAGGTGCCTGCCTTGAGACATCTGCCTGTACTGGCTTCATGTTACACACAAATCCACATTAATAACACTCCTACTGTTATTTATAGGCTTAGTTATGTTAATCAGATTGTTTCACTGAGCTCTTTCTCTTATTCTAGTGGCTGGTGGTTTTGGAAAGAGGAGGGGTTAGAATGGGAAGTGAAGTTTTAGTTTAAGGGAAGATTAGGTGTTATGCTATCATGCATTGCTTTTCGCCTTTGTGCAGCCCTGAATCTGTGGAGGCTAGTCCAGCAGTTAATGAGAAGAGCGTGTATTCCACTCATAATTATGGGACCACTCAGAGGCATGGGTGTCGAGGACTGCCTTATGCTGTGAGTATGCATTTGTTTCTCTCCAGAGCAGTGATCTTCCTGGAGTGTAATCCATTCTTATACATTGTGACTTTCTTGAAATGTTTATATGCAGCATGACGAAGTTGCCCCCTTTGCACTTCCCTGCCTCCAGCGGACGTCTAGCCCTGCATCATTGTTCTTGTTTTTATGTCCCAGTTGACCTTGGCATTTTGTTTTATCACTTTCCTGGTTGAAGCCAAAAAACGAAGGGTACTACTTTCTTCTTTCTTTCCATATGTACCATACTTTAGGGGAGAGAGGGGCCAGTGTTTGGACACTGTTGATTTAAAAAATCTTATTTTCAGGATCATAATTACGGAGCCCCTCCTCCTCCGACACCTCCTGCTTCTCCCCCTGTCCAGACGATCATCCCTCGTTCTGACCTGAATGGCCTGCCGTCGCCCGTAGAGGAACGCTGTGGAGACAGCCCGAACTCAGAAGGAGAGACTGTTCCTACCTGGTGTCCTTGTGGTCTTTCTCAGGATGGCTTCCTTCTCAACTGTGACAAGTGCAGGTAAGATCCTGTTCCATCTACATTCAAATCTGGGTTGCTGGGATTAGGGTTTCTTATTAGTAGGGAAAAGCTCAAAGTATTCTTTCTTGTGTTTGTTAATGTAGATGATTCCTTAGTGCTCCTTGGCTCGAATTCTCTGCACTAGGTGAGAATTGCTGACAACAAGGAATGAGAGATTGATGTTAAAGCTATTGAATTTGATATGAAATTTAATGTCCTGGAAACATTTGGTAGGTGGGAGGGAGGGGGTAGTATATGCAGAGACACTTTGCCCGTGTGTGCTATGATGTGATGCATGCTTTTGGAAGGACTACTTTAAGTTTATTTTCCCTCTTTAGGGGAATGAGCAGGGGGAAGGTTATTAGACTTCATCGGCGGAAGCAGGACAACATATCAGGTGAGTGAAAGGTGGGTTAGGTCCACACTTTGACATATGAATGTTTTGTGATTTAAGTGTTCCTTTTAAGAATACCTCTTATAAGTTCCCATGGTCCCTGGCTCTTTTCATGTAAAGAGATAGAAGTCCTCTCAAGATCATGTTGTGAACTCTATGTATCCAGAAACATTTTAGCCCTGTAACAATTAAAGCATTCTTTGTGAACACAAAATATATGGATCCCCTTTTTAAAAAATTAGCCAATCTCAGATTGTTACAGATTGAAGCAATGGAATATAGAGACTGAATACAAGGGGAGAAATAGATACAATGCAGAATAGAGTTTATATGCTTAATGCCAATGATATGGAAAGAATCTTGTTTTCATAAGGAAGGTGGGTGTTTATGTTTCTGTACAGAAAAGAGAGCAGTAGAAGTAATGACTTACTGGATATGGGGCAAAACTAAAGGAATAAGGTGCTTTTAGTGTCCTTTTGAGACTGTTAGTACCTGAAATATGAAATCGCCTTTTTTTCAGGTGGGGATAGCAGTGCAACTGAAAGCTGGGATGAGGAGCTTTCTCCTTCCACTGTGTTGTATACAGCAACACAGCATACACCTACAAGCATCACCTTAACTGTTAGAAGAACCAAACCCAAGAAGAGGAAAAAGAGTCCAGAAAAGGGTCGTGCAGCACCAAAGACGAAGAAAATCAAGGTATGGTTGGTTGATAAAAACATGTTAAGTAGAAATATGTCTGAAATAGCTCGATTTTGGAGCAAGAATGCACCAAAATTCTTTTAAATTTGATCCAGATGTTTGAAGGGCCACTTTTGCTCTACTTCCAAAAATCTGTGTTACGTACATGTAGACCAACCTGTCTTCTACCACACCATATCATCACCACTGGCTCAAAGTTTCTTCTACAGCCCCCATCCCAGGTATGAAATTCCACCTGGCACAAGCCCATATGTGTTGTAGCCTCAATTCTGGGCTTCTACTATCCTTACAGTATCTCCCCGCCTCTCAACCCCAAAGCATAGTCTGAAATTCTTGTCCTGGTTACATGCCTCATGTCTTTGGGTTGATTGCTTTTCCGTGTTTCAAAAAAAAAAAAAAAAAAAAAAATCAGGAAACATCTCTTGAATGGTCTAGGCTTCCTCAGTGTCATTGTCACTTTCCTGTATTCTCAGCTAAAAAGTCTCCTGGAGAAACTTCTTCTGGTTTGTGTTCTTTCTTCCCCATCACAGCAACTTTGTTGCTTCTAGGTGACTTGCCCACCCCTTGTTAAGGGGATTGGTCTTTGTTTCCTTCTTAGTTTCAAAACTGGTAAATCTGCAACCTTAAAGTTTTTTATTTACTTTTTTTCTTAGTATCAAGAGTGTGATAGGATTTAAGTGATGCATGCTTTTCCCTGTTAGTTACCTAGCTTCATAATAGAAAGTGTTAAAATTAGTCTCAGAGTTCATTGGCCTTGAGCTACCCCTATTCTTGATAATAGTTTGGGAAATTCTGTTGTATTTGTTACCTAGAGAAAGGGGGACAAAATAGAACACTAGCTCGTACCTTAGTTTTAGTCTCAGATAGGTATAACTATCATTCTTGGTACCAAGTTTTGTTTGTTCTACTTGTTTTCCTCCTTGGGATAGGCATTTCGAGAGGGATCCCGGAAGTCCTTGCGGATGAAGGTAAGGGGTAATCTTCCCTGATGCTGTGTTTTACTTCACTGTGATCTTGCATTTTGGTCAGCTTCCTTCCTGACATTGATGGTCTGGGAATCTTGGATTCTGCTTTTCGTTAGTTTGTAGTTGTTATCATTCAGTTTTCATAGAGATTTCTCCAAAGTAGATTTTCTTGGCCGTTTTCTGAAATATTTTCCCTTTCTGCATTCAGCCTTCATTTATTGGTTTTTCATTAGCTGCTTTTCTGGTGGGGATGGGTAAGTGACATTTTGCCAAACAAAATGAAGCTGTTGTGTTCTGTCACCATGATTCAGCTCAACCTTAGGAGTGAGGTTTTTCTGGTAATGATATAGGAGGATCTCTTGTGCACCCACTCTAGCACAATGTGGGCTTTAATTGTCAGTTGAAAAGATAAGTCTCAGCAGCAAGGTTGTATTATTAATAGGAATTGCTGTTTTCTCTTGGTTTACCTATTTGGTAGAGAAGACTTAGGTGATACTAATGTGTTTCTTCAGTTCTTGAATAAAAGAGCTTCTAAGGCATGATTTTCCAAAGAACTTGGAGAACTTAGATTATGTGCACTGTTTTAAAGAACCTTTAGGTGCTGGTTGATAAAAAGTTGATCAAAATGATAATTTTGTATATGAGTGGTAATATTATTATTGGATTCATTGATTAGGGTCATGATCATACAGTCTGGTGTCTTCCTTTACGTGTGCATGCGCGCGCGTGTGTGTGTGTGTGACAGTAGGTCTCCCAAATCATTACTTTACAGCTTCAAAGCATTTAATTAGAAGTAAATTCAACTTTAAATTTTATAAGTACTCATATTCCTGAATGTATAAGTGATATAAAAACAGGATTGTTCCTATTGACAGTTATAGGGAATATACATTAAAATCTTTAGTGAGGATAAGTTTTAAAGCTTTATTGGGATTACTTTATATTTATGTGGAGCACTAATATTACTGATGATATCAAAGGTTACATGTGGCATTTCATATAAAGTTTGAAGGCCTCACCCTGTATCTATTTATAAACAGATTTACACATATCTATAAAAGAGATGGGAATGGACTTAGAGCCACAGAGCATTAGAGACCTGGGATGTGTCTTGGAACACAAATTAATAATTTATTTGCTGGATCCATCTCCTGCAAGCAGCCAAGTTTGCTTTAACTGCCCCTGTATTTTTGTCTAATTTGCTTAGAAGCAGACATAGCCCTGACCCCAGTTGTTAAGCCCTTTTCTCTTATCAGCCAGTTATCATAACTTATCTCTAGAGATTCAAAACCTTTAGCACGTTATAGACGGGCTTTCTCAGAAAACAACATATGAAGCTCAAATTTTGTTTACAGTTTTAAAAGGTTGACAACTCCACAGGTGTGTTAAAGTTTTGACAGAAAAAAAAATACTACTCATTTTAATTTGATTCTTAATCTCGTAATTCTAAGTTAAATTATAAATTTTGCCCTCAGAATTACTAGTAAGAACTCCACCAAAGATCCAGGTCAGAGCCATAGGAATGGGTAGAATTTATCATTTGGATTTTTAATCTCCATATTAAGAACTTTCGTACTGGAGACTTAATTGTAAACCAGAGTTTTTCAGCCTTGACCACTGTTGACGTTTTGGACCAAATAATTCAATTGTTGTAGAGGGGATGGTTGATGTTGAGCAGGATCCTTGGTGTCTACCTACTTGGTGCCAGCACTACACATACAGACTCAGTTGTGATCACCAAAAATGTCTTCAGATACTACCAAATGTCTCCTGAATTTAATATTTCCCCCAACTGAGAACCATTGCTCGAAACCACTGAGATGGAGTCCCAGTGCCTTGCAGGATGGGATAACAGAGTAAACATGCAGTGAGATTGGTGAACGACAGCTAATATTATCATGAAGACTTCCAAAATACAGTAAATTTATCAAGCAATAAATTAAGTGATTGCCACTAGATGCTTAAAGCTGGGAATATTGTTTGAGTGCCTCTAATCTCTAGTCTATAAGCACCCTTATGTTTAAGGTTTTATACTATCCTTTTGCTCAACTGCTGCTGACAGCATAAAGTAGGTGATACTCTGTCCTGAGTATATTGGCCTTCGGTGTTACTTAGAGCCTTTTGTTTATTCTTTAGTCTTTTGGACTTCAGTGAGGAATGTAGAAAACAATAATGTTAATTTTTTTCTTCCATATTCCTGTGGGTAATAGACAGCAGCAGTTAGTCAAACAACAGTGACACAAAGGTGATGAAAGAAAGCAGTTGTTATGATAGGCATTGGTGTTTTCTGTGCCATTCATGGAAAGTATATTTAATTTTGTTAATGTTTGTTTGCAAGTTTAGTGTGGACATAGATTTTCAAATAGCTTTGGTACTTCAGTGTCTTTTCCTTCTAATCATCACAAGTATGACATCCGCACTATTAGTGTTTGTTTTGTTTTCTGATGGCACCTTAAGTCTTAACCCATGAAGGTGAACATGTGTCAGACTTAAGCTGTGTTTCTGCAGCTCAAGCACTCTGTTTAGGATACGTTTCTGAGGTATAATCTCTTCCCAAGTACTGTCACATAGAGAGTAGTGGTTTTCCTAGAGGAGTATAGCAAAGTACCTCTTGTACATTTTCTATATTCTCCCTACCCACTCCTCTCCCTCACTTTACCGTTTCAGATTATTTAGAATGTGGCAGTTTAAATTGTTGAAAATAGAATGTTAGAAAGATATATTCCAAAATGATAATTTTGTATATAGGTGGTAAGATTATGATTGGATTCATTGGTTGGTTGGGGTCATGTATACTTTAAATGAATATGTATTAATTATACAATGAAAATATTAAGTGACACGAAAACATTCTCCTGAACAGTAATAAAACAATCCAGTTTGGGCTAACTTTTAACACAAATGTTCAATAAGTATTGAAAATTAAAGCAGTGTGATAATTTGAGGTCTCTGTTGTTAATTTTTATGACAAAACTTTTGTAAACTTTTAGTCTTGATGAAAATAAAATTGATTTTTATGACTTAAAAATGGTCATAAAATCACAGTGATGGGATCAAACTGTGATTCAATTTCTCACTTTAAATGGAGAAACTGAGCTTTTCTATTTAAAGAAGTTGTCCAAGGTCTCATCTAACATTGGTGATGAAACCATGATAGAAGCCAGATCCCCTGACTCCCAGTCCATTACTCTTTTATGCCATACCAACTGCCAAGTGATAAATTTTCTCTGGAAACTCAGCCTGTCTCTTCCCCTCTCCCTTCTTATTTATGCATGGATTCTACTAACGTACCTGACCTTTGTTCTCTACAGAATTCTCCCTCTGAAGCACAGAATTTAGATGAGAATACAACTGAGGGCTGGGAAAATCGGATAAGACTATGGACTGATCAGTATGAAGAAGCATTCACTAATCAGTACAGCGCAGATGTACAGAACGCCCTTGAACAACATCTACATTCTAGCAAGGAATTTGTGGGCAAACCTGCCATTTTAGACACTATTAATAAGACTGAATTGGCCTGTAATAATACAGTTATTGGTTCCCAAATGCAGGTAAGGACCAAAGGGTTGAAGACTCTTTAAGTAAGTAGTTGAGATTTTTAAGAACCCAGAAAGTGAACATGAATTAGAATTAGTGTTTCTTCCACATGTAGAAGGCCCTAGAAAAGCAAATTAGCCAGCTGTTAATCATCTTTAACCAAAAGTAGGTTATATTAACTAGAAACAACTTGGTTTTGTTGTTTTTTATTTTTTGAGTGAGAGTCTCACTATGTTAGGCTAGAGTGCAGTGGCACATTCACGACCACCATAGCCTCAACCTGCTGGGCTCAGATGATTCTTCTGCCTTAGCTTTCCAAGTAGCTGGAACCACAGGCACACACCACTATGCCCAGCTAACTTTTTGATTTATTGTAGAGATGAGGTCTCACCAAGTTGCACATACTGGTCTCGAACCTCTGGGCTCAGGCAGTCCTCGTCTCCACCTCCCAAAGTACTGGGATTACAGGCGTGAGCCAGCATACCTGACTTGGAAACTACATATTTTTAAATAATCTTTGTTCATCAAAAATAGATGAATTGGGATGGAAGATTGTATGCAGCCTAGGTAGGAATTATGTAAGATTTTTATTATTTTTTTAATTATTATTTTTAATTTAATTTAATTTAATTTTTTTATTCAATATTTTTTATTATGATATTGTGGGGTACAGTTAAGGGTTAGGTATACAAATATGCTTCATTCAGGCACCCTTGTTGATAAGAAGTGTCTCCCCATCCCCAGACAGATATTTACTACCATTAATCCCAT
>CAUYQG010139687.1:0-47999 GCA_963574415.1 Tarsius wallacei | reverse complement strand
TCATACTTGATATTACCTGTATTTTTGTAGTTATGTGTATAGTGATTATCTTACGGTTTTAATTTGCATTGCCCTAATGGTGAATGATATTTAACACCTTTTCATTTTATTTTCTTCTTAGCCATTTGCATCTCTTTTTTTTTTTTTTTGAGTCAGAGTCTCACTGTCACTCACGCTGGAATGCAGTGGCATGCTCATGGCCACCACAGCATCGACCTGCTGGGCTTAAGCGGTCCTTCCGCCTCAGCCTTCCAAGTAGCTAAAAGTACAGGCGCATGCCACCACGCCCAGCTAATTTTTTTTTATCATTTATTGTAGAGGCAAGGTCTCACCAAGTTTCCCAGGTAGGTCTCAAACACCTGGGCTTAGACAATCCTCTCGCCTCGGCTTCCCAAAGCGCTGGGATTACAGGCTGAGCCACCGAGCCCGGCCATATCTGGGATTTTTTAGTAGCATATTTAGTTCCCTAACTATGGAGAATTTGGCTAACTCTGAAAATGTCTGAATTTGAAATTCCCTAAGGACTTGATTGAGAATGACAGGAAACAAATTACAGACTGGCCCCAGGGAAACTAAAACTAATCATGTGTGTCTATGAAGTAAAAGTTTAGGCATTTTACTTAAGCAACAAAAGAAATCTGTTATAAAACTTAATAAGCCAGGCATGGTGGCTCACACCTATAATTCCAGCACTTTGGGAGGCCAAGATAAGAGTATTGCTTAAGCCCAAGAGTTCGAGGCCAGCCTGGGCAACATAGTGAGATCTATTCTCTACAAAAAAAAAAAAAAAAAAATTAGTTGGGCATAGTGGTATGAGCCTGTAGTCCCAGCTACTTGAGAGACTGAGGCAGAAGGATTGCCTGAGCCCAGGAGGTTGAGGCTGTGATGAGCTATGATAGTAACACTGTACTCTAGCCTGGGCAACAGAGTGAGACAGTGACTAAAAACAAACAAACAAAAAACCTAATAAAATGAGGCTAACATTAATTCAGAGCTTTCTATCCTGTCAGCACTTATGTATCTTTTTAATTTAATCCTTAGAATGACCATGTGAGAGAGATACTACTATATTGTCTCCATATTACAGATGACAAAACTGAAGCACAGACTTACTTGCCCAAGATCACTAAGCTAGTTAGTAGTAAAGCCAGGACTAGAACATAGATAGTCTGACTCCAGAACCTGTGCTTCTAACCATTAAGCTATGTTTAATATAAAAATGTATACCAACAACTAGGAAATAAAGGACTAACAGGGAAAATGTGAAGAGAAGAAATAAGAGAAATAAAATGTGGAGAGAGACAGGAAATGCTCCTTTATGCTGTGTTCCCTAAAATGCAGTCACTTAATTTACAAGTGACTCACCCATAAAGTTCATATCTGGCAAACACCCAGTAGTAAGTAACAACTGACCACTGCATAGTCAAGACAGACAACATGAAGTCTACACAATAAAGATAAGTATTTTACTTATAGAGAGTTTCTTAGGCTGTCACTCAGAATCTATTTTTTACTCTTATTTTATACTTCTAATAAAGAAATTAACTGGTTTACAACTCTAAACACCAGAAGCAATGAATTAGGATTCAAGGGGTAATACAGGCAGCCATAACAGAGCAAGAAGTAATAATGAAGAGATAGAAAAACATAAAATGCAAGAAATCAAATATCACCAGTATGGTGGTTTTCAAAATATGCCCACAAATTCTTTGATACTTCTCCCTTCAGGAAGTGGAGTTAAATGCCCCTACCCTTGAATGTGGGCTACACTTAGTGACCCTTTTGTGACAAAGAGCATATATATAAGTATGTAACTTTGAGTCCTTTCTCTCTCTCTCTCTCTCTCTCTATTTCTGTCTCTCTTCTTCTCTCTCTCTCTCATTTACACCGGGAGAAGCATCCATTTCATGATGACTCTCAAGCAGCTTATGGAGAGACCCATGAGGCAGGAACTGAGGACTCCTGCCAACAGCCATGAGAGTGAGCCATCTTGCAAGGGGGTTCCTCCAGCTCCAGTCAAGACTTCAGATGATTATACCTGCCCAAAATCTCGAGACCCTGAGCCAGAACCACCTAGGCAAGCTGATCTAAACAAAATAGAAACTAATAAATAATAAAAGATCAATGAAATGAAAAGTTGTTTTTTTGAATAAACAAAATCTATAAATCTAGCCTAACTCAGAAAAAAGAAGAGAGAAGACTCAAAATTAGAAATGAAAAAGCAGACATTATAACTAATACCACAGGACTACAAAGGATCATTAGAGACTATTATAAAAAACTATATGCCATAAATTGGAAAACCTGGAGAAAATTACAAATTCCTGGACACATATAACCTGCCAACATTTAAACAGGAAGAAATGGAAAATACGAACAGATCAATAATGAGTAACAAGATTGAATTACTAATAAAAAGTCTTCCAACAGAGGAAAGCTCAGCACCAAATGGCATTATTGATAAATTCTATCAAAAGTCTTTTGTTTTTGTTTTTTGAGTCAGAGCCTCACTCTGTAGCCCAGGCTGGTATACAGTGGCACGATCATGGCTACTGCAGCCTGGACCTGTTGGGCTCAAGTGATCCTTCTATCTCAGCCTACCAAGCAGCTAGAACTATAGGCATGCCACCACACCTGTCTAATTTTTGTTTTATTTTATTTTTGTAGAGATAAGGTCTTGCCGTGTTGCCCAGGCTGTTCTCAAACTCCAGGACTTAGACAATCCTCTTGCCTCAGCCTCCCAATGTGCTGGGATTATAGGCATGAGCCACTGTGTCTGGCTTCTATCAAACTTTTAAGGAACACCAATTCTTCTCAAACTATTCCCAGAATTTAAAGATGAGGGAATTCTTCCTAACTCTACAAGGCCATCATTATCCTGATACCAAAACAAGACAGGGACGCAACCAAAAAGAGAAAACTACCAATCAATATCTCGGATGAACATAGATGCAAAAATTCTCAACAAAATATTAGCACACCAAATCCAACACTACATCAAAAGTATGATACATCATGAGCAAGTGGGATTTATCCCAAGAATGCAAGAATGTTTCCACAAACACAGATCTATAAATGTGATATACCACATTAACAGAATGAAGGACAAAAACCATATGATCATCTCATTAGATTCAGAAAAGTACTTAATAAAATTCGGCATCCCTTCATGATTAAAGCTCTTAGCAAATCAGGTATCAGAGGAACATGCTTTAACACAGTAAAGGCCATAAATGAAGAACCCACAACTGAGGTTATGATATAAAAATGACACCAGCACCTGCATGTTCAACACAGCATAATTCACAATTGCAAAGATGTGGAATCAACCTAAATGTCCATTAACCGATTAGTAGATGATGAAAATTGGTATATAAGTTTATACTATGGCAGCGGTCCCCAACCTTTTTGGCATCAGGGACCAGTTTTGTGGAAGACAATTTTTCCACATCCTGGGGGTGGTGAGAATGGTTTGGGGATAATTCAAGTGCACAACACTTATTATGTACTTTATTTCGATTATTATTACATTGTAACCTATAATAAAATAATTGTACAACTCACTATTTAGAAAAAGAGGTATGAATGGAAGTGGTAAATAAAAATAATGGACAGACAGACTAAATGGGCACAGACTAAAATAAGTGTCGAATTCTGACTCAAAGCCTGCCACCAGATGCAGCTGTACAATTGAAGTGTATCAATTAACTTGCTACTCACTGATAGGGTTTTGATATGAGCCTGCAAGCAATTGACTTATTATGTTTGCTGTACAGTCAAACATCACTTCTAATGTTAATCTGTATTTGCAGCTTCTCCCCAGCACTAGCATCACTGCCTCAGCTCCACCTCCTCAGAACATTGGGCATTAAATTCTCAAAAGGAGCACGCAACCTAGATCTCTCACAGGCATAGTTCACAATAGGGTTCGTGCTCCTATGAGAATCTAATGTCACAGCTGATCTGACGGAATTCAGAAGGTAATGTGAGTAATGGGGGGCAGGTGTAAATACAGATGAAGCTTCGCTCACTTGCTTGCCTCTCACCTAGATCAGTACTGGTCTATGTCCTGGAGGTTGGGGACCCCTGCACTATGAAATATTATTAGGCTACCAAAAAGAATGAAATAATGTCTTTCGCAGCAACTTGGATGAAATTGGAGAAATCATCTTAAGTGACATAACTCAGGAACAGAAAACCAAACACTGCATGTTCTCACTTATAAGTGGCAGCTAAACTAAGGATCTGCAAAGGCATAAAAAATGATATAATGGACACTTGAGATTCAGAAAGGGTGGAAGGGGTGGTGAGACCAAAAAAAAAAAAAAAAAAAATCACCTACTGGTTACAGTGTGCACAGGTGGAGGTGGTAGGTACTCTTAAAACCCAGACTTCTTTGCCACTATAAAATGTAACTATGCAACCAAAAACTATTTGTGCCCCCTAAAGTTACTGAAATAAATCAAATAAAAACTAACATCATACTGAATGGGGAATAGCTGAAAACCTTTTCTCTGAGAACTGGAAAAGGCAAGGATGCCCACTTTCACCACTCTTATTCAACATAATACTGGAAGTCCTAGCCAGAGCAATCAGGCAAAGAAAGAAATAAAGGGAACCCAACTGAAAAAGAAGTCAAACTGTCCCTCTTTAGAGATGACATTGAGAAACCTAAGACTCCACTAAAAAGACCTTTATGAATTCAGTAAAGTTGCAGGATACAAAATCAACATACAAAAATCAGTAGCATTTCTGTATACCAATAATGAAATAGCTGAAAAAGAGATCAAGAAAGCAACCCGATTTACAGTAGCTACCAAAATAAAATAAAATGCCTCATGTATTTTAAGTATGTTAAGTGAAAAAAGCCAATCACAGAAGAATAAACACTGCATGATTCCACTTATATGAGGCACTTAGAGTAGTCAAATTCATAAAGCCAGAAAGTTGAATGGCAGTTGACAGTGGCTTGGAAAAGAGAAATGGGGAGCTACTGGTTAACAGGTACAGTTTCAGTTTTGCAAGATAAAGTTCTGGAGATAGATGGTTGTGGTGATGATTGCAAAATAATGTGAATACACTTAATGTCATTGAATTGTACACTGAAAAATGCTCAAGATGGTAATTCTATGTGTATTTTACCATGATTTAAAAAAATTTTTTAGCCTGCCTTGAATAATTTTGCCTGTTTCCTGTTGCCGGTCTTTTGTGAGGACCCATTTAGTCCTCTGCCTGGTGCTTTGAACTCAACCTCCTGAATAATCTTTGTCTCCAATGTTATTAATACCTTTGTCTGGGCCTGAGACTCCTTGAGCCCTTACATGTAAGAGAGTTTTAGAACTCTCTTGTCAGCCCACTCACTCTTTTATCCAATAAGACCTCAGTCTGGGCCAATGATCACTTCTGAAAAATTTTGCTTCCTGATGCTTACTTTTTATCTTAATTAATTAAAAACATATTTTTGTAATAAAAATAAATTTTAAGTCAGAAGGTATTGATTTCAGTCAGCAAATCACAATGTTGATCCTTGAGGCTTTCCACATAATATAAAAATCGAAACTATTTTCTGTCTAGTTCCATCTTAAACACCTGAAAAAAGAGATGGAGAACTGTCTAAAGTATATATAGTACATTTATTCTTTGAAATTTAAATGCTGGAGTATATTATCTTCAATTCCACATGACTGACTTCTCCGCCTTCCATGGAAAGACATAAGAATAAGCTAATTCTGTGTTTGCTAAAAGGAAATGATAATAAATATTCTAGCTTTGGAACAATTCACTCTGAAAATGTAGGTCTCCAATAAGTGCTCAGATTGGCTCTCTCAGGCCACACCTGAACTAAAAATGTTCAGTTTTGGAAGAGCACCAAAAGCACATATGAAGCTTCTTTTTAATGCACTTTTAAAACTTTAATGTAATATTGTTTACATTAAAGTAAATTAAGTGCAAAAAAGAGAAGGATGTGAGCTATAAAGCACACAACTCTAGAACACAGGCTTTCTGTACTGCAGGTGTAACTGAACTTACTGTGTTCAAGATAAATGAAAACATTGAGCAACAATACTTATGGAGAATTGCTTGAAGGGAAAACAGTGTATCTACTTCTTGGGATCAGTTTTTAAATTTGTTTATTTTTGTTTTTTAAACCAAACCTCAACAGATGAGCTCCACAAACTGTGAAACTCCTGAAATTGTCTATAAAAACCTGAACATTTTTTTCTGAAGAGAAGTTCTAAACTTTTAAAAGATTTTCAATATGCTGTTATCACACAAAGAGTTAAAAACGTCTTGCCAGCCTTGAAAACATAGCGAACCCCCCCACCTCTATACTATTTTTAAAAATTAGGGTATGGTGGTATGCACCTATAGTCCTAACTACTAGGGAGGCTGAGATGGGAGGATCACTTGAGCCCAGGAGTTTGAGGCTATGGTGAGCTATGATTGTACTGCACTTCAGTCTGGGTCACAGACTAAAACCCTTTCTCTAAAACACTGTCTCTAAGATATAGATGGTGTAGATATAGGTGTGGCTCTCTCTAAAACGTGTTCTTCCTTTAATTAAGATACAGCATCAAGCCTTACCTCAATTGCATTGTTCTGTCCCAAGTTCAGGATGGCTTTTACTGAACAATGTGCTTTGACACTATGTCAACAGCCAACATTGAAGGACATTAAAGAAATCAGCCTCAGCCCCAAAAATGTGTTTTGTGAACTACCACAGCCTTCCATAAGACAAACAGAGCAAGACAAAGATGGGCACAGATCTCCCTGCGTATCTCAAAACCTTAACCAGATATATATTCCACGAAGATGGAGATGAGCTGTCATGAGACAAGGACAAATTATGAATAAGGCTAATGAGGATGAAATTCTCCATGAAAGAACTGGAGTCAAATGAGACTCTAAAACTAAAGGCCTTTCCTTCATAAATTTAAGCATGAGATTTGGATAACTATAAATGCAGATGTTAATGTCAATATTTGGATAAATGTACATAAGCTCTTACCTAGATACTGAATACATGAGTCTAAAAAAAATTCAAACCACGTAAGTTATCTTGAGAAATTTTTAACAACTCTCCCTCCTCAATCTCAGGATGATTCTCTTTTATGCATCCTCACATTCCTCTATTTAGCTAAAAATCCATCCATCCTTTAAAGTTCAGCTTTTAAAATCATAATGACAGGCCAGGCACAGTGGCTCAAGTCTGTAATCCCAGTACTTTGGGAGGCCCAGGTGAGAGGATTGCCTGAGCTCACGAGTTCAAGACCAGTCTGGGTAACTTGGTGAGACCTCATCTCTGCAATAAATCAAAAAGTAGCCAGGCATGGTAGCGTGCACCTGTAAATTCTGGCTACTTGGAAGGCTGAGGCGGAAGGATTGCCTGAGCCCAGCGGGTCGATGCTGGGGTGGCCGTGAGCGTGCCCCTGCACTCCAGCCTGGGTGATGGAGTGAGATTCCAACTCAAAAAATAAAAAATAAAATAAAATCATATTGATGAATGTAGTTCAAGTGGAACTGATTTTGTTTCACTAAAATCAAAACCAGCCTCCTCTCCACATACACACTTTGGAAGTCCCAGAGCTCTTTTATTGCTTTACAAATTCTTTAAAACTATGAAACTATGTCTACAAAGAATTAGGACAAACTTTCCCTTTGTCAGAAAGAAGCTTCCCATGCAGCAATCGTTTGGCCAGAATAATGAGTAGAGTTTAGTTCTAGACCTTGGTAGAAAGTCCAAGCTTTCTCCAAAATAGCCGTAACAGAAATGGACTGATAGTAATAAGATACATTATGATACTATGGCTGAAAACTGTAGGGACTGAGATTGAAGAAAGGAGTTATTAAGTTAGATCTCTATGTAAAATGAAAGAAATTCATCATGACCCTTTTGTCTTAAGCTCCCACAAATAGAGGGAGGAATGTTGAGAGGAGTATTCAGATCATGACTCATTTTACTATAACATCAATAATTCCAATTAAATCAATAAACTCAGTGAAAGTCTCTGTTGGACTATCCCTATCTCTCCTTGAAAGTTCACAGATTAGAAGCACTCTCACCTTCAGCTTTGCTAAAGATACTTCCACCATGGTTATCATAGCATGGCTTTCTGTTTTAAATACCTTCAAAATTAGATCACAGGTAATGTCTGCCTCAAACCTTCGGGTATAATGTTTCTCTCATTGATCTCTAAAAGGAACACCCAAACACTTTTCTCAAATGTCAATTAATACCATTGGTGGTTATAACTAAAGACTTTCTATAATAATCTCAAGTTCAACTTGTAATTTTTTTTCTTTCACTTTGTAGTAAAAAATAGTCTCAGGCCAGGCCAGAGGCAAATCAAGCCTGAATCCTGCACCGAGTTTCTTGGAAAACCAAAGTTGTAAGATATTTCTTGGCAGGCTTCAATTAATGAGTGCTCTGAGAGCACAAGCAGTCCATTTCCTGGTTCTGTGGGCAGAACATGGTACAGTGTAGTACTACGCAAATACCATTATTGATTGCTGAACTTTGGGTATCTCAACAGATATAAGCTGAGCACTTACCTGAAATTGTTTTACACATTTCATCTCAGAGACACATCACCTAAGAATAAAAGAAAAACTGCTTGTCAGTCGAGGCCTTGCTGACATAATATCTACCATATATCAAAATATAGTGTGTGCTTGATGCTTTACTAAATCCTGTCCATAGATGATCTTGTTTAATTTTCACTAAAACCTGGGACTAGGAGGAGAGTATTATTCTTTTTTACATATGAGAACTCTGAGGCTCAAGAGGGTTAAGTGACTTGCTCAGGATCATCTAATCAGAAAGTGGCAGAGTCAGGATTTGAATCCCTGCTTGCCTGACTGTTTTTGATTGTTATTCTTTAACATCTCTTTTAGATTTGGTCACCAATGAAGAGATGATTCTAAAATGAGTTTCTATGGCAGTAACTGAGAACTGTGGTTAAATACCATAATTCAGAAGCAGTACAATTTACAGTCTTAAATGCCCAGATGCTCCTCTGTGGTGGATCTGGCACTAAGCTCAGGTGGAAATCCACTATTCTACTGTATCCCTACATTTTACAGAATCTCCCATTTCTTTGCTTTTTTGCCACAGAACCTCTTCGAAAAGTACTTCTCAAAAGTTTGGTCCATGGACCACTTGTTTCTAAGACATGAAGTCCTTGTGTTGTAGAAGTTTTTAACTCTGTTGTCAGCTTAGACTATCTTGGGTTTTTGTCTCACGACCAAGAAGATTAAGGAATGCAGACACCAAAAAGATGAGTGAGAGAAGGAATTTATTAAGCAATAAAGCTCTCCAGAAAAAGAGAGGAAGGTCCCGAAATGGGTTACTCACAGTGGGGGAGTGTTTGGGGTTTTTTCCTCTCCCTTTTAAGGGTGTTTTTGTCATATGCATCTTACCTACCTCTCACTCTCATAGCTGTTTTTTGGTCCCAGCCTTTACTGTGCATGTGTGCCCTTGACCAAAGTTACTCCATCTTGATTATTACCCATAAATACTACAGAAAAACCCATGGGGGGCTTAATGCTAATGCCAATGTCATGCACTTAGGTCAACTTAGGACAGTTAGTTAAGCTATTGTGCCCGTGTTTAAATGGCAAAAAGTTCCTTTAAACAAAACATTCTGGCTTAAGAGGATATTCTTTACCACATTAACCACATTTTTAATTGCTAGTTATATAAAGGGGGCAGAGCAGGGGCATTCCCACTGGTGTTACCTCTCTTCGAGACCTTCCCTATCTGCCTAGCCAGCTTTTGACTACCTCTTCTCTCACTTGCAAAAAATACAGACAGACATGTGGTCCCCACTCCAGATGTACTGGATCCAAATCTCTGAGCAGAGATTCTGAACACAAGACGTTCTTTTGCCCACCAAATTTTAGACTATTCATTGCCTTGGAGCAAAAGAGCTAGGGTAATCAGAAGGAAGTAAATGATAAGCTAGCCTCCATAATAATCAGCTTGGCATTGAGTCAGATTGGTGTTAAGAAAAACATAGGACAGAGATCTTATGAGAAGGCATGGGGTCATGACACTGTTATGAAGCTATAAAAGATCATGTAAATTGTCTATTCCAATGGTTTTCTAACAGTGCTCTGTGAAGCCTTAGGAGTTCTACAGTGTAATAGAAAAAGAAATTGGCAGTCAGAGCTTCAAGTCCTTAAAAAATTCTCCTGCAGAAACTCTCCTGGTATTCTGTAATCTGGACTTTTGTGTAAGGTTTTAGCTAAATTAATGTTTTGCCAATTAAAAAAAAAACAACCTTGGCTGCATATGGGGAGTTTAAAAAAGAATCTCGGCTGGGTGCAATGGCTCAAGCCTGTAATCCCAGCACTTTGGGAGGCCAAGGCGAGAGGATTGCTTGAGCCCAGGGGTTCGAGACCAGCCCGGGCAACTTTATGAGACCTCATCTTTGCAATTAATCAAAAACTTAGCCGGGCGTGGTAGTGTGCACCTGTAGTTCCAGTTACTTGGAAGGCTGAGGTGGAGGGATCGTGGGAGCCCAGCAGGTTGATGCTGGGGTGGCCATGAGTGTGCCACTGCACTCCAACCCAGGCGATGGAATCAGACTACAACTCAAAAAAAAAAAAAAAAGAATCTCAAAGGCTAACATACACCCTAGACCAATTAAATAAACTTTAGGGGAGTGAATTCCAGATATCAGCATTTTTCAGTACCAGGTGATTCCAATGTAGCCAAGGTTGAGAACCACTGCATCAACCTAATTCCTACTTTCTCATTTGAGATAAAAAGAAACTAAGATTTAAAGAATTTAAAGGTGATCAGGATTAAAATCAGCATCACTTGCCCACTTCTGGCCCACTATGCTGTGTTGTTCTTTCTCCAGAATCAAGAATAAACAAATTATTTCTCTAAGGGTGTAAGCATCTAATCAAAATTGATACTTCACATTTACAGAGCTCTCTGGACTTTTTTGCACAGTATTTCACATATATTCTCTCCTTAGAATCTTGTAAGGACACTGGGAAGTAGACAGTGCAAAATTTATTAGATCTGTTTTAGAGATGAAGGAATCAGAGGTCTATTAAGTTAATTTACAATGGCTTAGAGTTAGAGTCAGAATTAAAAATCTTAATCTTCTAACTTCGGGATTAAGTAAATTAACTTTGGCAAATGTTTACTGCCTAGTATGTGTCAGATGTTAAAAAGTTTGTCAGGCCGGGCTCGGTGGCTCAGTCTGTAATTCCAGCATTTTGGGAGGCCTAGGCGAGTGGACTGCCTGAGCCTGTGGGTTCGAGACCAGCCTGGGCAACTTAGGGAGACCATATCTCTATAGTAAATCAAAAATTAGCTGGGCGTGGTAGTGCACGCCTGTAGTTCCAGTTACTTGGAAGGCTGAGGCGGAAGCATCACGGAACCTAGCAGACTGACACTGGGGTGGCCGTGAGCATGTCACTGCACTCCAGTCTGAGCAATGGAGTGAGACTCCAACACACACACACACACACACACACACACACACACACACACGCACACACACACACATACACACACACACGGTCAAAGATGCAAAGATAAATAAGACATTATCCATTCCCCTAACTAATGTACAGTCTTCTTGGGGATACAAAAAACTAAAATACTGTACTGCTTGGCTTATCCCTTGGACTAAAAGCTTAAAATCTTCCTTGATTGACTACAATAATCAAGTTCAATTCTCTCCAAATTCAGTCTGGCTTCTTCTAATTTTTTTCCTGACTATGGCTACTAACTCTAGGAAACCCAAAGGATTTGTATGTAGCTTACTGCATCCCTAGGCAAAGCCTTGTAGCTAAAAAACCCTTGATGAGGGCAGAAAAGGGAGAAAAAAATGTGCAATTCAATGAGATTCATTTCATACTCTCTAAAGTCAGCAGAACACTGGAAGAGTCCAACACAAAGTCCCAAATAGGTAAGGAAAGATATTCACAGAAACAATCATTCCTTTTCACAGAATTTTAATAACTGAATAGCTTACAACTTATGTTGAAGATGACTCCCACACACCAAAGGAGAAAATAATATATAGGAAATAATATCTGTATCTATAATTCAGAGTGGTGGAGAAGATCACAAATGGACAAGAATGTTCAAAGACAAATTTTTCATGATGAATTCATTAGACATTGCAAAATGCTGATTTCATTATAGAAAAGATGAGAGAACCAGTAACCTGTGTTTTACTTACGACTGAAAAAAGTTGGCTAGGAATAGTCTCTCATAGCTGTTCTCAAAGGTTGCATTCATCAGAAAGGCTGGGCCCCTGAGTTTCTGATTCAGCAGATCTGTTTGTGGGACCCAAAAATCTGCATTTCCCACATATTCAGGTAACGTTGATGCTGTCAGCTCAGGGCTCAAATTTGGAGAACCACTGATTTAGCATAAGGTCCCTAATATGTCACAAGACATACAAACTATAATTTAGTTAACTCTTGCTGGGTGAGTGGCTCACACCTGTAATCCTAGCATTCCAAGGTGGGAGGATCACTTGAGCCCAGGAGTTTGAGACCAGCTTGAGCAACATAGTAAGACCTCATCTCCAAAAATACAAAATAAAAATAAAAAATTAGCCAGGCATGGTGGCACACGCCTGTGGTCCCAGCTACTCAGGAGGCTGAGGCAGGAGGATCACTTGAGTCCAGGATGTCAAGGCTGCAGTGAGCTGGGATCGTGCCACTGCACTCCAGCCTGGACAACAGATTGAAACCCTGTCTCAAAAAACAAACTATATATATATATATATATATATATATATACATATATATATATACACACATATATATGCATATGTATATACATTTAAAATAATTTAGTTGGCTGGGCATGGTAGCTCATGCCTGTAATCCCAGCACTTTGGGAGGCAGAGGCGAGAGGATTGCCTGAGCCCAGGGGTTTGAGACCAGGCTGGGCAACTTGGCGAGACCTTGTTTCTACAATAATTCAAAAAGTTAGCTGGGTGTGGTGGCGTGTGCCTGTAGTTCCATGTACTTGGAAGGTTGAGGTAGAAGGATCGCCTGAGCCCAGCAGGTTGAGGCTGCGGTGGCTGTGAGTGTGCCACTGCACTCCAGCCTGGGTGACAGGGTGAGACTCTGACTCAAAAAAAAAATTTTTTTTTAGCTAATTCTCTATTATAAATTTCATAAACAAGGGCCTCTCCACCAACCAAATGACCAAAATAAGACCTAATAAGGAAGAAGTGGAAGGGGTAATAACCTAAGAAAACAGTCTGAAAGCACAAATGAATGAGTTTGTCAAAAATATTTGTGTATTTGGCAGAGGCAACAGTGAAGTACATATAACAAGCAGAAAACAGCACTGCTCTCTGAGAGCCTTTTCCTGTCTTGACTGAAGCAGACATGAATTTTATCTCTTATATTTAAGAGAATACCCTTTGAATCTCTCTATACCCAAAATATTACCCAGGGCTCCATCTTCATTCTTTTTCTTTTCTCACTACTCACTTTCCCTGCATTTTCTTAACCACTCTTATGGCTTCATTTTCTATATATATCAGTGGTTATTAACTTTGTGTAGGTTAGAAAATTCCTTATAGAATTTGATTAATGTTACAGATCCTTTCTTCAGAAAAACAAAGATACACACTTTTACACACATATTTTACATCTCATTCAAGAAATTCAGAGACTCTCAAGTCCAAAGTTCTTGTTATAAAAATTATCTATCTGTATGCCGATAATTCAGAAATCTGTATCTTCGGCCCAAGTTTTCATCCTGGGCTTCAGTACTACACATCCAAATGTCTAGTTAACATCTGTATTTGGATGTCACACAAATGTTTCAAAATCCACACATACTGGGGAGTGACTGCTTAATGGATATGGGATTTCATTTTGGGGTAATGAAAAAGTTCTGGAACTAGAGAGTGATGATGGATGTACAACATTGTGAATGTACTTCATGTCACTGAATTGTACAATTTTAAATTGTTAAAATGGAAAATTTTATGTAATGTGTGTTTTACCACAATATACATGTACAAAACTGAAATAATCATCTCTATCCCCCATCTTATATACTCCCATCTGTGATTTCTTATACTTCTTGTCTTTAAACAAGTTTCTAGTGTTACCGTTTATCTACTTGCCCACACCAGAAGCCTAAGAGTCATTTTTGACAATGGTCTCTGTAAATATCCCCCACCTGTAATTAATCATGAAGTCCTGTACATTCTCCCTCATTAATAAAGAGGTAACTTTGAATAATCATTCGCTTCTCTCTCCCCAGCTTCTACCTTAGTTCAGGCTACCACTGTTAGTAAGCCTAGTCTCCAATCTTGTACCTCCCCGTCCTCTACCTGCAACCCCACTTCATTTTCGATCCAGAGTGTCCTTCTAAAATGCTATCCTTTTTGCTTAAAAACCTATCATTGCCTATAGAATAAATTCTAAGTTCCCCTTCACAACCTAATCTCTGCTTACTTTTCTAGTCTTATCTATCGCCATCCCCTGCCCAAAACCAATTCCCAGCGACATAAACTACCTGCTTCCCATGCCTCCAGGTCTTCCTGGTCTTCTAAGATGTCTCTCTATATACACACCATTACCCACAGAGCAACACTGTTGCTATCACTGTTGTACTGAATCTAGTGTGACATTAGCACTGTTGTCCTTATAGCTCCACCACTGTTCGGCTTTGTTGGTCTGGTCAACCCAGCAGGGCAATCAGCTCCTTTATCTAACTTTATCAATTAGAATCTCAAACGGTAAACATTTTAGCTGGAAAGAAACTTAGTGGTTACCTTATTTAACTTATTTTAGGGATGAGAAAGTTCAGACTCACACAGGGAAAAAATCTTTCTCACATAGCTATATAGTGGCAGAATTATGTCTACCCTCTAGATTCTTCCTACCACACCACCATGCTTTGGTTGTGAACTGGGTACTCAGTAGGCACTTAATATGCTTATGACTCACTCCCAAATTTATAAGGGCTTTTTGTTCAAGGCCCCATCCTGGATGAATACCTGGCACACAGTAAGTGCTCAACAAATGAATTTGAACTAGGGACCCAGCAAGACAATTCCTTGAAAAATTAATCCGAATTCAGAGAAGCACCTATAATAATAATAATAATAACAACAACAATAATAATCCTTTACACACATAGAGAAAATGCATAGTTTTCAAAGCATTTTCACATATATGAACCATTTGATCCCTCTGAGGTAGGTATGGCAGGAATTATTAGTCCTAGACAACAGATGCAGGAAATTGAGGCTCTGAGAAATTGAAGCCAAGGTCTTCTAATTACAGTGTAGTAGAGCTGGGACCAGCATTCATGTCTTTTGACTCCTACCTATTTCCATTATTCTATGTTGCTCCTTCAGCTTTGCCTTCTACTTCTGGGTATGGAAAGATCATTCAGGGAGTTAGTCTGAATATTTCCAATGAATAAGTGGGTCATACATTTATGCTGAAAGATGTGATTTTTCTTCCTTAAAAATCCACTGTTAAAGGTGCTCTGTTCTTAGATACAGCCTACAGAATTACTCCTACTCTTGACACTAGGAAGCCTGTTATTTCTCAGAGAGGAGGTTATCATCTTTGTGTTCCTGAGCAAAGAAGATAGCACTTCTGAGACATCACTTCCTGTAGAGACCAGGCCCTATTGTAATCAGGGGTTCATTGAAAAAACAAAAAACAAAAAGAACAAAAACAAAAAAACCTTGTCCAACGTCCACCAGAGAGGAGTAGACACACTGAATTTCTTCAAGATCAGATGTACCAGGGAGCTACCTACAGATACTTTGCTTAAATTCTCTTTAAGCAAAGTATCTGTAGGTAGCTATCAGGATGATCTCTGATCCAAATCAGAGCATTACAGAAGCCAACGCCAACCTAAACATATATCCAACTTTTGGTTTTCAGTTCCCATTAAGAGCTCAAAATATTAGCTAAGAAGATGACCCAAAGTTCATCAGGATTGCAAACTCAAAAGCCTACCAGATATCAGGCAATTAAGGTAAAGCCTAGTGCAAAAAAATAAGGAGAAGCAGAGTCTGTGATGAACAATTGCTTCCCAGCTCCAACCACCAGTTGCTTTTGGGGAAGGGGCTGGAAATCTGCATTTTAAACACGTGAAATCTGGTTATTAAAAGTTAGCAGTTAATTTAAATCCTGTTGCAAACCATGGGTAGCCGGTCAGCGTTTGACTTTTCCCTATGGAGTAAGTATCCTACTCCTTAGAGGAGGTAATAATAGCAGATTTGCCTCTTTCTTTTCTTTTCTTTTTTGAGTTGGAGTCTCACTCTGTCACCCAGACTGGAGTGCAGTGACACACTTCTGGCCACCGCAGCCTCGACCCGCTGGGCTCCGGCAATCCTTCCGCCTCAGCCTTCCAAGTAGCTGGAACTACAGGCGCGCGCTACCACACCCGGCTGATTTTTGATTTATTGTAGAGGTGAGGGCTCACCAAGTTGCCCCGGCGGGTCTCGAACCTGCGGGCTCCGGCAATCCACTCACCGGGGCCTCCCAAAACGCTGGGATTACAGGCAGGGCAACCGAGCCCGGAAGATTTGCCTCTTTCAAGTCTCAAATATGGGACAAGATTTATGACTTCTTAGAGAATCAGAATAGTGCTGGAAAACCAGAAAACTTCCTAAGTTAATAGGAACGCGCCATAAGTTGGGGATATGGGGATAGACGCTTAATGAAATAACAGAATAAATGTGTGCCCTTTAGGAGTTACTTGGGGGATAAAGAAACCTTTAGCTAAGTATCTGAACAACTATCTTCCCTGGGAGTGTTTGGGAAACCTGTTTATCGAATATGGGGAGTGGGCAATAACCTCAGGGAGTATTGGGAGGATAGTACTCAAGAAAGTATGAGGACGGGCAGCTACTGGGAAGTACCGAGAGGAATAAAAACGTCAGGTGCTCCGGAGGGGCGGAGGAATAAGGGGGTTTATTCTTCAAGGAAGGTTGGGAGGGAGGTGATAACCTCTCCTCGGGCGCCCCCTTTGGGTTCTCTTGCTCACCGTCGCCGCACAGCCGTCGGCTCCAGCGACCTCCATCTTAACGCACATTTCTGCGCAGGCGCCCCAGAGCGCCACGTTCCGCCTAGAGCGAAACCCCGCCTCCGACCACGCCCACTCGCCCACGAGCCCGCCCATGGCCACACCCCCTACATCCCGCGCCAGACCCACTCAGATTCCCGGTTTCCTGAAGGAGGCGGGCAGTAGCTGCTGGTTTGGCTTTGAAGTGTCTGAGCGCTGTCTGTATGGTGGCTGCTGGGAAAGGGAAAATGAAGCTACCTTTGGGTAGATCGCAGGCTGATAAGGGGAGACAGACAAGTAAATTATAACAATGCGGAGTGCTGTTGGGAAGAGCCTAGGGTTGGCTGGGACCTAAAGGCTTCCGGGAGATGTCAGAGCCTAGAAGGTAGTGGAAAGGGCTGCCAGACATTCCTGCGAGAGGACCAGAATGTGCAAAGACATAGAGAGGTACCAGTGCATGGTGCGCATGGGCACTGCAAGGGCAGTGCTTTAGAATAGCTGCGGGATGGAGGTGGGGGTGGCGGCTGTCTTGGAGGGTCTTGGAGTTTCAGCTGCAGTCCATCGGTGACCACTGAATAGCTTTAGCAGAAGAGAGACTTACCGGAGTGTATGAAGGGGACAAGGGAAGAACGGAAGCAAGGGAATATCACAGTAATCCAGTCAAGAGTAACTTAAAGCCACTACTCCCTTTGTGGTGGTAGGAACTGAGGTGAAACAATGGAAGAGGTAATTTTGAGGCACAAATGATAGGTGACTGGTTTGGGAGAGTAGTGGGGGAGGAGAAAGTTGTTAAATAAATGGGCAACTGAACTGTAAGGGTTTATTTAGCAAGCAAATGGAAATGGAGCTAGTTCCCTGCCTGGTGCCCCCCTAGTCCCCACCCTACAAGTGGTGATAAAGCAGGCTGAGAAAGTCGGTGAGCACCATCCTTCTTGCTTCAGCTTTTCTGATTCCCATGCCAGGAGGCCTCACTTTTGCCTTATTTCCTCCCCTTTAGGAGTAGGTTTTCTACTGCAGCTCTTCTTCCTTGTATAGAAAGCCTGCATGAAGGCCCATGTGCACTCCTGGGCCTAATCCTTTGTCCTGTCCAGCCCTCTGCCAAGCCCTGTGGGCACACCTCTTCCCAAGCAGGCCACTGCCTTGTTTTTACAAGCCAGGCTGTGGTTTGTCTACTGATTCTGGACAAAGGAAAGAGGCAGTATGGACTAGTTTTTACCAGCACATATAATCAGTACTCTTCTGAACCTTTTGCAGGAAGCTGGTGCCTGTTAATCAGATTGGTGGTCTCAAGTCAGGGCCAAGATGCTAGTCCAGTGATTGCTGTGCACCTTGGTGCTTACGGAACCACTTTAGGCTCCACCCTTGGCTGGCAGGTCGGGTGGGGAGAGGAGGGTGAAACAGCAAACCTACTATTATACAGGACAGTCATTTATACAGCTTTCCACACTTTAGCAGAATCACCAAACTCTAAATGCTACCATAAGATAATTTATTACAGACCAGCCTATAGTCTCCTGTAACAGTGGCACATACAATAATTAACAACAACAACAAAGATGCTTGCTTTCTTGTTTCATATAATAGCGAGCACATCTGTGGACAATGCAGAGTCCTCAGGAAGTCCAAGAGGCTGCTACGGAGGAAATCCAAGGACCATGTCACATCTCTGAGCAAGGTCTTTGGAAGTCCATCTGATCTCCTGAAAGTTTCTGTCTGACCTTCCATTCCAGGGAGTATTCAGAGTACTCCTTCCATCCATCCTGTACAGAGGGATCAGAATCCCAGCTCCTTCTGCAGGGATGAACATCCTTGAGGGGAACAGGGGCTGACCCAGGTGAAGGGGAGAGAGATCAAAGACTAGATTCTTTCTGCAAGGTGGAGGAGAGCCAGAAGGCAGTGGCCATAGGTGAGGAGGACTCTTTCTAGACTTGTTTCTACAATTTTTGGCTTTGTTCAGGGCCTACCCAAGAAGAAAATACTCCTGGATCCTTCAACTAGCCCTCAGGCAGATATATGTAAGAACAGCCTTTCATGACCTGAAGCATCACTCCCCTGCCTATAGGAGTGAGGTTGGGAGATTCCCAGACAGGTGGCCCCTAGTGCCTGGGTTCCAAAGAGATATTCTGCTTGGGGCTCTGAAGCACCATATGAACCTGTTTGTATTCATGATGTAATCTGGGGAAAGGAATTAGCACACTCATTTCTAAAGGTATCTTGTTCAGTTTCAAAGCCTTGTTCTTATTGTAGCCACACAAAACCAGTGGATTCTGCTCAAGGGACAGTCTGAATCTATCCTGTGTGCTCCTGCCCTGGCCAAGACCACAGGGCTCAGCAGTAGGCTCAACTGACTACCTAGCCAGCCAGGCACAAGCTCCAGGCCCTCTAAACTTGTTCCTCTAATGATTAGTATATATGTGTCTAACTGGATATGGTGTGGTATGGAGAGGGGTATGTGGAGCGGAGGAGTGTCTACCAAGAATGGCTGACATTTTCAGAAATGTCTGTCCCTCCCTCCCTGTGGAAAATCTCTCTATGCAGTAACCTGCACAGCCCAGCCCCTAGTACCACAGACCTGCTGGTCAGGGATTCATGACACTTTCTGTGAAAAGCCATACTCTCACTACCCTAAACTTGTCCACAATGTCTTTAACTGAAGAGGTCAGCCTCTTGACTACAAGGACCCTAGGCCAGCTACACAGCTAACTCCCATTGGCCCTGATTTGTGAAATTGGTGCTGCCTGGTTGGCACAGGAGCCAAAGGTGTTCAGCTCCCCTCCTCTGTAGAACGAGACTCCGATTTGAGTTTCACAAACTCTCGGGCCACCTCATCATTGCTCCTCTGTGACAGAATCCGGAGAATGGTCACGCCTGTCTCATCCATGTGGATCTTCCGGCCCAACGGGCACCAGCAGGCACAGCTGCCCTTGGCTGCCACATCCCTCAAAGGCATCACAGCCAGCCCTAGCACACGATCCTCCCGGGCAAAGCAGTAATCCTTCACGCATATCTGCAACTCATAGGCCTCTGGCCCTTCTTCATTTCCCAGGAGGCTGTGAGCACAGGATAGAAAGTAAGAGACCAGAGCTGAGAGTCTTTAGCCAATTTCACTCAGCCCGCTATCCAGGCTTCTCTCCCCCAACCCCTCAAGTCTTACCCCTTAGATCACCCTCATCCCAGAACCCTGCAGGTCCCTCACCCCATAACTTACAAGTGGAATGTCTCATTGTACTTGGGGGCCCAGTTATTGCTTTTGGACTTGGTTGTGAACTTCCTCTTCTTATCACTTTGGTGTGGGCCAACCATAGTCACTTCCACAAAAGGCCGGAACATACCCGCTGTCTGCCACTTGAGGTCATTGGCAGCCACCACTGCCCAAACAAATAAAACCTGTGAGGGATCCCATCAAGCATTCCCCTTGAAGGAGGGCTGAGCTGGAGGGCTAGGATGAGCAGCCCTGGCCTTTGACTGATGAGTGAATGAGGACACTGGGCAAGAAAAGGGCAGGCCTGTAAGTCAATACCACTCACCTTTCACTGTGACCTTGTGTTCCCCAGTACCAGGGTGTGTAAACAAGTCCACCTGAATAGAAACTTCTCCCACGGGATCATCCACACCAGACCCTGAGGTACAGATGGACAAATGGATTTCTCATTGGAGAACTCTAGGACTTCAAGACTAATTATTTCAAGTAAAACTGAGGGGTTAGGAGGCCACCATCTTATACCCAAAAGCAAGAAGCATTCACCCACAGTAACCATGGGGCAGTAAGCAATGGGAGAAGGGAAGGAAAGGGGATAAAGAATAAGGATGAATCTTATAACACAAGTTAAACTGACAGCATCTTAGGCGCAACTTGTTCCAAAAATGCACCAGGAATCTTTCAAGGATCCCAAACCTCTCCTATCTCCTAGGCTTGAGAAGTTTTCATTCAAAGATGTTAGGGCAGGACAATGTGTCTTACCTTGTATCTGTATCTGGGAACTATGTCCACCCCCACTGGTGACTCTTAATGGGAAAATGTGGGTCTTCTCTAGCCAAACAAAGCAACCTCCTGCCTATCACCAGGATTCCTGGAGGCCCCTGCTTAGAGCCTGCTCTGAAAGACTTTGTCCTCCTCAAACGTGGGTCCCTCCACAGAACAACTCCTCAGTTTCAAACTTTTTTGAAAAGAGCCAATCTGGCTGGGCATGATGGCTCATGCCTGTAATCCCAGCACTTTGGGAGGTGGAGGCGAGAGGATTGCCTGATCCCAGGGGTTCGAGACCAGCCTGGGCAACTTGGTGAGACTTAGTCTCTACAATAAATAAAAAATTAGCTGGGTAAGGTAGTGCGCACCTCTGGTTCCAGCTACTAGGAAGGCTGAGGCGGAAGGATTGCCTGAGCCCAGCAGGTCGAGGCTGCAGTGGCCATGAGCTTGCCATTGCACTCCAGCCTGGGTGACAGTGAGACTCTGACTCAAAAAAAAAAAAGAAAAGAAAAAGAAAAGAGCCAATCTGTAGGCTCCCTTCAGCAGAGGCCCTATTTTGAGAAAACACCACTACCCTATACCCCAAATAAAACCCTTCTTTGTCATAAGGTGAAAGGGTGGGGTAATTCTGAGGACAGGACAGGGGTCAATAATAGGACCTCTTCCTAGGCTATATGAATACATCACCCATCTCTAAGTCTTGGAATAGAATGCCTAAACTTTGACACCTGGTCCCCTGCCCCTTCCCAGCACAAGCTGCTCATTCTAGCTCACAGGGGTCAGTGTTAGCCCATGTTAGATCTGTTATCTACACGGTGTACAACATACCCTTTTCCGGCCGAATGTCCTCATTAGTAGTAAACCTAATACCTTTCCCATCATGTACTGAATGAGGACAGGCAAGTCAAGAGGTAGTAGCAGCAGCAGGACAGAGAAAGAAGAATCAGTTAGAGTTCTAAGGAGTTAACAGACATTCAAAGTAGCTCTACACATATTTTGAGGGAGCACAGAGGTGGGGCAGGGTGGAAAAAGAATAAGAGCTGGGGGTCAGTGTGTGAATGCCCCAAATTAAACTTCAGGGGTCAGAGATCAACCAAATCATGGGCAGAAGAAGTAGAAAATACAGAGAGAAGGTACCTGAGACCAGCAGGGCAGGAGAGAGGTTGTAGGCTCTAATTTCCTAGGCCCTTACATAATAAAGCAATGGGCAGAAAATATATACATGTACACTCAGGTTCTCCCTGCAGGCTCCACCCCTGCCCTTACTTCATGCGTACCCATTCCAGTCTCTTCTCATCTTTTATCTAGCTTAAAGCTCAATGCTTCCGAAAAGCCTTTCTGGGTTACTCAGATGCTCCCTGATGTTGGAGGCCTTTACATGTACTCAGCTCTGTAAAAGTTCTCCCTGTCCCCCTGAACAAGATGTATAGCTGGTTCTTTTCCTCGCTCTTCTTCCATGAGAATGGATGTGGGGAATGGAGCAGTACTTCATTCCTTTCCATTTCTCATCTTCAAACTAGCTGCTTAGGCCCCTCTTCCCTCAGGGTCGGCTCTCCCCTCCAGGTCCACAGCTTAGTAATGCCTAAGCTTCCAACTCCCCCCACCGGTTCACTCCCCCAGGTTTCCCTGGAACAAGCAATAATAAACATGCCTGAAGGTGCCTCCTGGGAGGGCTCTGCTCCAGATTCGGGTGAAAATTTCAGTCATCCACATCAATGCAGATGTGTTTTGTTTTAGACAAGCCTGGCTGGGGGCAGGGAGAGGTTCTGAGGATTGGAAGTCACTGGGAGAAAACCAGTACCTGGGTCCCCTGTGCATAAGCATCACCCACAAGGCTGGAGCCTCAGCTGTGCACAGGGCCCTTGGATCCCCGCTCTTTTTCAGTGGCTTCCATGGTTTGCCTTCTTCTCTGTCTACCTGTTCATGCTGGAGAGTCTAGAAAGTCTTTTGCCTTCTCTCCCCAGTACAATTTTCAGCTAGGCTCCCAAAGTCACAAGCCTTCATGAGTTTCTGAAGGCTTCTTCACAGATTTTCCTTCTTCTCATTACTTACCAGACAGGGTACACTCCTTGAGCACAATAAACATGCACTGGCTAGCAATGTATGGGAAAATAAATCTCAGGCATATTTCCCAGGCCCCTGTGATTCTCCTGCCTGGTATGGGCATGGGTTATAGGTGACTACTGAGGTCCCTTCAAGAAATCTTGAGATCTGAATTCAGAGGGGTCTCTGAAGAAGTTACTGATCCTCCCCGAGACATGAAGATACCGACTCCTTGGGGGCAGATGTGTATCAGATAGGGGAGGTGGGGACCCAAAGTTCTCAGGGTCTTACCCTGGGCAGTCTGTGAGCGCACAAAGGTCTTGATGAGAGTGTCTGTGGTCTGTGTGTACAGAGACAGGGCATAGCGTAGGGACTGCAGATCTGGGCTCTTGTCCAGAAAGGTTTTCTTTAGCCCATTGCCTCCTGCGTGGAAGTATTGCTGAAAGATAAAAGAGCACCTGCTACTTCACCCCTTACAAAGAGGCAGCTCCCCAATAGAAGAGGACTGTGAGAATAATAGGCCATTCAGGAACACCCACAGAACCAGTCATAGTCTCTCAGGTGAAGAGTATTATTTGGGTATTAGGCAGGATCATTAGAGGACAGCCACATTCCTGAAGGTAGTGTTTGAAGGACAGTTCTATCTGGACAGGCACAGAAACAGAATAGAAGCATTTCAGGCAGGAAATAGCCAGAAGTGTTCTTTTATACATCTGAACCTTCAAGAACTTGATACCTACACCATACCTCTCCCAGGTGCCTTGTATACATTCCTGCCATATTATCACCTTACCAATTATAAGCATCTTGAACTTAGGAACCATATCTGATTCTTTGTATCCTTGACAGTACATCATGCCTGTCTTCTGGATGTGGAGTGGTATGAGCCTAAGGGACAACTAGACTGGTAGAGTGGAATGCCAAGGCCAGGTGAGTGTGGTGGTAAGACTGTCTGGAAAAGGGAGAAGTCTCTACCTTAATGGTGTCCAGCGCGAGGTCAAGAACAGCACACTGCTTTGGAGTGAGATTCCGTGTTTCCTCTCGCACCATGTGGTCCTAGAACCCCAGAGAAAGCAGCAGCATTAGGACAGGTCAAAGTGGTCAGGATAGTCTTGCCCTCACCTGCCAGCCCACAGCTGCATATTCCTCTCCTTCCCTTCCTCTTCAGTCTCCAAAGCTTGGATTTCCTTCCTCCCAAGTACCTTCTCCCCTGGCCTCAGAAGGACCATGGCTGTCAGAAGGACCCCACACCCAGAGTACCTTGAGTTTAGAAAGATGGCTCAGCTCCTTGGCAGCATTGAAGATCAGCTGAGTGCCCTGGGCAAAGAAGGGATCAGTCAAGAGCAGAGGATTTCAAATTCCATCAGGGAGCAGGGAGTAAGAGGAAGGGAGATAGCAGGAGGAAGAGAAAGGAGGTGTCCTTACCGTGTGGTCAGTGAGTGGGGGCAGAACAATCATCCTTTCCATTGTGTTCATTACCACCCGCCAGAGCTCCTTCAGTACCCGCTTCAGAACCGTTTTCTCACACACAGTGGCAAAGAGTGTGAGGCTGCAAGCCCAAGCAACAGGTGAGGCCAAGGTAAAAGTTTGAGGCCCCCCCACCCCAAAAGGTTCTCCTCCCCAGTGGCCCCTGCTTTGCCCATTCCCAGGACAGTCTTGAGTGCTGTACTCACTTGCCATCTAGGAAGTCCATGAGAGGCCGGAGCACACCATCTGCATCCTGAGCCACTGAGGCCCTGGTGTCGGGGGATGCATTCCCTGTGCCCCGAACCTGGCCCAGGATGTCAGCCATTTGTCGAACACACTCATCAATCCGCACCTGGAAACTACACATGTGCCCACAGTGCAGCCCTTCCCTCCCAAACACACACTGCTTCTGGAGCTGTTTGGTCCCAGTCCCACATGCTCATGGTGCAGCTCCAAAAGGGACAGTCAGCAGGAGTCCAGGGAAGATCCACATACTTCCAGCTATATGGATAGGTGTGGGGAAGGGGCTCTGGGATTGGCCAGGGATGATACCTGGTTCCTTGTGTTTTGGAGCCACTTACCTGTTTCCAAATACCATGCTGAGCTCATCCAAAACTGTGTTCAGTTTCACCTGCAGCTCCTTCAGACTGTCTGCAGTTTCAGGGTCCAGCTGTATTCACAGGAGGTGAGCCAGGCTAGGCTGCTTCTCTTACCCTCTTCTCACCTCCCACACCCCTACTCATCCCTCTTGGGGCCTTACCCCAAAGCCTATCTCAGATTAAGCCAGCCCAGACCCCAAGCTAAATAAAGTCCTGGCTTACATGAAATAATGAGAGGGTAGAGTTCTGTAGCCAGAGAGCTCAGGACTAAAGGGAAAATACAGTGACCCCAAACCCTGAGACCTACCTCCTTGCCTCCCATGGCCTCAAACATTTTCTCCAGTTGAACCCTCAGTTGCTGCATGTTGTTCATCAGGATGCAGGGCTTTGGGGACAGATGTAGCAGTTGAGTCGTGGCTCTTTTCAGCAAAGGGCACATTAGCCTAGGGTCCCTCCCTTTCTCACACTGTCCAAAAGCCACAAGGACTTCACATATTACATAGGTCTCTCCCTAACCACTAAGACATGGAGTCAATTAAGACAATTCTCCTTAAATGAATACTTGAGATACCAAGCAAATATCCCAAGTATTCATGATATTATCCTTTATCATTCTTTGAATGTCTGAATATTTTAATTTTTAAAAAGATTAAGCAAAGGTCTAGCTTAGCAGAGGATAATGTAGCAAATGGAGACTCAGAGAAACTCTGTCAATTCTCATAATTTTGTGGCATGGCTTTCAAGTAAAACCCTGGTGGGAATCAGACATCCGAAGCATCACCCTACTCCTCAGCTTTCAGCATAGCTTCAAAAGGAAGAAAGATTCAAAGGTCCCCCACTCTCCTTCTTTAAGAGTCCCAGGGCCTGACCCTACCAGTTTCTCCTTTGTGCAATAATCTGGGAAGCTCTTTGACAAGATGTCTGCATACTGCATCAGCACCTTCCCGATGGTCTGAGAAAAGAAGAGAAAAGGAAAGGAGAGGGAACACTTTGCTCTCCCCATAGGGGTCTTGCCTGAGGTCACATTTCTCATCCCAGAATAGTAACAACAGGGAGGTAAAGGGGAAATCTCACAGTAAGCGACAAAGCTCCCTCTCAACCACAGAGCAAGCACTGAGGCAGACCCATCTGTTTACCCAGATGGGTAAACAAGCAAAGGAGAATGGAGGTAACACAAGGCTTTACCCGAAAGCCACCATGGAGAGGGACTGAGTTCAGACCTGTGATAAGAATGTAAGTGTGGTGGTGGTAAAGGGAGGGAATAGGAAGGGTTATGGTCACCTTGGCAAATCTCCTCATGTAGTGAGCAAGGATACTGGGGTCTGGGCATTCCAGCTTCCGGATGATCTCAAAGCTCTGGTTAAGTTGTGTGAAGACATCCACCACAGAGCAGGAAAAGAGTGCATGCTCTGACGTCTGCTGGAACTAAAGAAAGCCACACACAGGGTCACTATCCACAGCTACTAAATTTTCCCAAGTTTGTAGGGTTTGAAAGGGCTCTGCCCAGCGGGGGTGACTCAGTGACCCCCCACAGCTCTTCTATGGACTCCAAAAGGTAGGGATAGCCATCCCAGGTCCCTGACTTACCCCATCCTTCTTATCTCGTTCCAGGGCTCCACGCAAGAATTCTAGTGACACATCCTCATTCTCATCCAGCCACTGTAGCACAAACTGTTCAAACCACCTACAGCCAGAGCAGGAGAACTGGGGTTGGAGTCAGTGGCTGACATATACCGAGTCCTGACAGCTCCACTAGACTGGAATCTTCCGGAAGGCAGGGCACGGTTTGACACTTTTTTCTTTCTACAGCAGTTCCCAGAACAGGCGGTCTCAGGACTGGCTTATGGAAGTGAATTGGGGATATAAGCCCCGCCCACCCAGAGGGCCTTCTTCCCTTCCCTCTGTAGTGCCCACATGATGACTCACGCTGGGTACTCAGGCACCTGGCCCTGGAGGGCAGGCAGATCTTGCACATATTCATTGTGGAGCCACTTCACCTTGAAGTGCAGATTCATGTAGTCAGCACTCTTACACAGGTGGTCCTTCTCATGCTCTAGTGGAAGGAAGGGAGGCTGGGTCAGGTCCCGGCAGTAGAGACCATGGTTCCTGAGTCTTCCAAAGTCAGCAGATCTGGTCAAGTGGCTTTATCAGATGTCTTAGGACAAAGATGACTCCCAACCTCCTTCTCACAGTCATCGCCCCCCCACCCGTATTCTGCTCAGCAACTCTCCAAAAGCCTGGACCCAATCTTCTAGTGAGATTAAACCAAACTCCCAGATAAAGCCTATAGTCTTCCTATGCTAGCTGTTGGAAGTGCAAAGTGAGGCCACTGGTCTCTAGTGAAGAGGAGGAGAAAGGGCTGTGGATACTAATGCTGATTAGTAGGTAGCCTGCCCAGGACTTGGGAGGGACAATGGTTTTCCAGGGCTTCCTAACCCTATTAGCTGTGATTAATGCAGGCTTAAATGCAGAGATGAGCAAACATACATGGCATGAAAGACTCATGACAACTATACAGACAAGGAGAACCAAAATGGGTCCAAGCTGACAAAAAGAGCAGTTGAGTAGCCATGGTATAACAGAATCTTGAGGCAAACTGAAGGCCCTCCAGAGCAGAGCTGAGACATGGAAAAAATGAGTTCTCGGGGAAGTATGCAAATAAATGATTTGGAAACTATGGAAACACAGCTAGATGAAAGGACTGTCATGCTACAGAAAATGGAACACTTATTATGAACTTGAAAAGTCATTTAACTGAATCTCCAGAGCCTTTTGAAAATCTAGGACAAAGATCACTCACAGCTTGCTCAGAGAGTCTGTAGCCCTGGCCATACCCACCCCCTTTAGAGCTGAAGTATTCTTTTGAATAATAAAAGTTATTTGTGTGCTGACACACAACATAATGGTAAAAGCAAGCAAGGGGGAAGAGTACTAAGCAACGGAGAAGGGAAGGCCAGTGTCCTTGGGGACTCCATTGCTCAAAACTTTGGGTTTTTGAGGAGCCATGGGTGATGCTCCTCGAAGTCAAGGCAGAACATCTAGTCTGGGGCAGCTGACCAAAGCAGATACTCAAGGAGGAAATGGAAGCCCGGGTTCAGCCTCAAAAGGCTTCAGGTCCCAGGAATTTCATCTCCTGGCACTGCAAGCAGCACTGTCTCATCCTAAAGTTGCATTTGCAGTCTCTTCTACAAAGCCTTCTACAAAGCAGTAAGCAGGAGAAGAGGGAAAGGTATAGGACTAGTGGCAAAAGGACAACAACCAAAAGTTCTTACCACCCAGAAAGAGGACTTTTCGTATACGAATGACAGTGGTTGCTTGTGACAGAGCAGGAACACCAATGAATAACAGAGAGTAAAAAAATCAGGGACATCAGAGAGACCCTCAGGGACATCAGAAAAAGAAATCCTCTCCTCCGTCCCCATCCTCTGCTGTCCTTGAACCAGCCTAAGAACTTAGGAACATAAAAGGTACCACCGGGAGGGCCCCTCTTTCCTTTTCAGCAACCCACTGGGAGTGGAGGCCAGGATGCCCCATTACTCTACAACTCCCTAATTCTTCCTTTGGGGACATTCAAGCGATTGTATTTATGTGTTATTCCCACTTTTTCTGTCAACCCCTATCTGTACTCTGGCCCTAAGCTCCAATTTCTACATTAATTTTGGTATAAAAATTAACAGACAGGTGCTGAATTGCTGGTCACACTTTAAGCTATTTAAACAAGTCCCATGGAGTCATGCTCTAGTAAAGTTGCTTGAGGTTGGTGGTGGTGGGGGTTATCTGTCAGAGGGGGCAATCATATATCCATAACTTCCTGCTCCTACCCCTACTTTTCTCCATCCATTCATCTTTCATCCTTGGAGTGTTGTTTAATCCCTGTGACCTCAACTATCCAGTTTGCTGGCATCTCCCCTAAATCTGTCTTTGGCTCTGGTAATGGCTATATAATAAGGTTTAAGGGGACATCTCATTGTGCCTAGGTTTAACTCTAGCTGCCATCTCTCACAATCTTAACATCTCCAGCTGAAGTTGAACAGAATATGTACCAACTAATCTAATCTTCATTTTCAATGCTGAGCATCATCCTCAAATCTTTTTCCTCTTTACTCACATCCATTTAAATCACCAACCCCTGCTGATTTTACCTCCAAAACGTCCTGAAATCTATCCATTGCTTAGGTCTCATTACAACAGTCTCTAACGTGAATTACTTTTCTTTTCTTTTCTTTTTTTTGAGCAGGAGTCTTACTCTGTCACCCAGGCTGGAGTGCAGTGGCATGCTCACAGCCACCACAGCCTCGACCTGCTGGGCAGGTGATCCTTCCACCTCAGCCTTCCAAGTAGCTGGAACCACAGGCATGCTACTGAGCCCAGCTACTTTTTTTTTTTAATTATTTTTTTAATTGTAGAGATGAGATCTCGCCAAGTTGCCCAGGCTGGTCTCTAACCCCTGGACTCAGGCAATCCTCTTGCCTCTGCCTCCCAAAGTGCTGGGATTACTCATGTGAGCCACCATGCCCAGCTCTAAAATGAGTTTCTATAATAACTTCCAGACCGGTCATTCCCTCTCTGATCCATTCTCCACACTATAGCCAGAGTGAGTGGTCTTTCTACATGATAAACCTGATCATGTCAATTCCTTGCTTAACATTCATCAATGGCTCCCAAATGCCTCAGGAGAGAGTCTAAATGTCTACACATGGCTTACAACCTCCTTCATGATCTGGCTCTGTCCTACTTCTCCACCCTCATTTCTCATTTATCTCTTTCCTTACCCTCTGAAGTGCTCACTGAACTGCTGCTTCCAGTTCTTCAAGTATGCCAGCTCTCTCTAGACTCCAGGTCTTGGACATGCTGAACCTTCTGGATGAAATTTTCTGTGTCTCCCTCTCTTGTTACTACCACCCTCCCCACCTACTGGTTAAGTCATCCTTTAGGTTTCAGCCTGCACATTATCTCCTCCAGAAAGCCTTCCCAGGTCCTCAGCGTCTGGGTTACATGGTTCATTTGTGTACTCTTAGCCCTATACTTAATTCTACTTGTGGCACTTATAACTTTGGTTGTAACTGCCAATTTATATGCCTGTTTTCTAGACTTGCCTGTGAGCTTTTCAGGGACCATGGCCATGCCTTATTCATCTCACTGGGCTCCAACAACTAGTACAGTGGAGGAAATATGCAATAAATATTTGGTGAACAGGGCAGGGATTTACTGCAAAGGGGCATGAGGGGACTTTTTGTTCCATATTTTAATTGGGAGAGTTGTTAAACAGATATTTATCAAAACTCATTAAACTATATTCTTAAAGTGTTGTTATTTTATTGCATATAAATTATACCTCAGTAAGGCTGACTTGCAAAATATGTAGTGAAGGATGACATTTCAGCTTTCCTTTCACAGTTAGTCAATGCTGTCCTCCTATTGTCCTGGCCTCCAAACTTTCCTTTCATAGTTAGTCAATGCTGTTCTCCTATTGTCCCGGCCTCCAAACTTCTACCCTTCTCTTGCCCTCCATATTCTGACAACCACTAAGTCCTATTATAGCTTCCTTCCAATGCCTATCAAAGCCCATTCTTCCCTCTCCACTTCTCTGCTCTAATCCCAGCCCCTCCCCTCATCTCTAAATGTTCCCTGCTTCTAGCCTCTCCCTGTTCCAGCTGCCCCCATCTTCCACTGAGGTAAAAATCTTATGAAAATACTTTGTTCACACTGCATCTCTGCTTATAATCCTACAATGGTTTCTTATTGTTCTTAATAACCTAGATTTATATAGTGCTATAGTTAGCTGTAGTATGCTAACTATGTTAGATACATCTCAGTTACTTCATCAGCTCAGTGAAACAGATTATATCACAACTCCCATTTTACAGATGAGAAAAATGGGAGTTTACAAAAATTAAGTAGTTCAGTCCAAGATCACACCGATAAGTAGGTAGTAAAATTGAGATTTGAAATCAGGTCAACATTAATTCTTTCTCTTAAAGTAGAAATTTCCTTTGTGTTTGTTTTAAACATTCACAGAACTCCTCTTTCAAAAGAAATCTCACCTAGAACCCCATATAAGATTGATAAAAGCAACACTGATTTAGATGGCACAAGGTAAAAGACCTGGAGCCCAGTCCCTAGGATTCTCCTTTTAACTTAGCTCCTGAGATACGTCTGTTTGAAAACCACTGCTCTACCTCACACTATCCCTGTTGGGAGTCAATTCCTTTTTCTCAAGTATTTTTTTCCCCCAAACCCAGTGGAGCTGGAGTTTTTCAAGAATTGGGACCATACACCCAATTAGGCTTGCTGAATGCTGCCTCTTCATTGGCCTGACAGGCTAAAGCATGGCCTACAGCCCCAGGGACCCAGTGTGGCAGGAGGCAGCCACTGCTTTAGGGCTGCATTAAAGAATGTACATGTACAGTCTGGGCTACCTCAAACTCTACAGAGATCTTCAAGGTTTCTTTCAACCACAAGACTCCTGATACTAAACCTCAGAAGTTCGAGGAGCCTCACAAGTTCAACCCATTTGCCCTGCCACTCCACCCGCATAACAGATCCAGACTCTGCTTTGTCCTTGACCCAGATGGCTTCTTGTCCTTCTAGATCCACTTTCACAGGCTGAGGAGATAGAGTGACATATATAAACAGACAGGGGAGGCAGCTAAATAGATGAGCATAGATGAGTACAGATGGGAAGGTCTGATATAGGTAGGAGTGGTATCTTTGTGGACCAAAGCAGGAAATGAATAAAAGAATGAGCTGAATGAATAAGATGAATAATAATTTGCCTGTGGTCCTACTCTATAGGAGGAGTGAGGGAAGAAGTATCTTCCTGACTTTGTCACATTAATCCAGAGCAGCTTTCACGGAAAGCCAGGCCAGAGAGTCCCCAATATGAGAAAAAAACAAAACAAAACAAAACCATATCAATGTATTTAAGGTTCTCTCATTCTTCAAAACTGTGAAGTTTCATAAGACCATTCTCCAAGAAGTGGGCCACCTAAGAACACCCACCATGGGAAGAGTTGATCTCTGATCTGGGAAAGTCTCAAACAGGCACTTGCTCTAAAGCTGGAGGAAGGAACCTATATCCACACAGCCATTTTCATTATTTCCTTTGGCTGCAGTTTTGTTCACCCAAGGCCTCCTGGGGCCTATCTCCCACCATGCCTAGAATCCCTTTAATTTCTCACTGTACCATTCACCCAGAACTTGTAGTTATCTGGGAGGGGAAAGGGACAGTGAACAAGGTGCTTAGGCCAGGAGCCTGGCAGCCCACTGACTAGGGCAGACTCTTACCCTCCAATGCATACTTCATGTCTTGGGCAAACAAATGCCACATCACTTCTGCACTGACTTTTCCCACATTCAACTCCTGAGGAAACCTGGATGATGGAAGAAACCACAGTCAGAGAATAAGGCAACAGCCATTTGATTTTATTTATTCCAAGGCTAAAGTGTTTATTTACTGGAGGTCATATTGGAGAGAAGAGAGGCCTAGGGCACAGGGCTAGGCTCAATCTAGAGAAAAGGGAACAAGGGGCCAGTGGTAGGACAAGTAGAGGGAGAGGGGATCCCTGTTGGCAAGAGGGGTCCAGGGCAGAGGATGCCCAGAAGGTAGGGAATTGAGGCCCCAAGGAGAAACCAGAAGACAGGTCCAGGTTAAATACACCGGAGGAGAAAGGGCAAGGGAGTGGGCTCTAGGAAGCCCCACTTTATTCACAGTGAACAGACACATACACACATGGTCTCTGGATCCCCTGGGCCTCCTATGGCAGCCACAGTCCCAGAAGCCTCTCACTCCAAGGAGGCTGGTTCAGTCTGGGCAGGGCCCCCCATTTTGTTTCCACACCTGTTTCCAGAAACAGTTACCCAGACAGATACAAGGGACAGAGGGACAGACGGACGGACAGGAAGAAGAGGTGGCACTGCAAACATACAGAGATAGGAAAGAAAGAGGTTGTTAGACAGATGGACAGACCAACCACCAGCCAGACAGGGCCAAGTAAGGTGATACTCACTGGTTCAGAACAGGTGTGTAGGAATTCTTATCTTCCTCTATGATTGACACAATGAGTGTGATGAGCTTGGGCCAGAAATCCAGGTTCCGAATGCTGGGCCCTTGTTCTTCTGGAGGTAGCTCTTGCTTCTTGTTCCAGAGGTGAGAGTGAGAGAGCAGGAGAGGCAGAGTAAAATGTGGAGAGTGTATCCAATTGTCCTCTTTCTCTTCCCCTCCCCACACCTCTTCCTCCAGAATCAGAGACCTTTCCTCTCCTACTACAGCCTGTCTTCCACAAGACTGCCCCTGTTTTGTAACAGTGATTATTGGGAGATCCTTTGACACAGATAGCCTGCTTTTGAGAAATTCTCTCCCCAGTCCCAGAACACGGACTGCTCTGATAAACTTGGTCAGCCCAGGAGACGTAAAAGTGCCCAAGCTGGGCTCGGTGGCTCAGCCTGTAATCCTGTGCCTTGGGAGGCTGAGGTGAGTGGAATGCCTGAGCCTGCAGGTTCAAGACCCACCTGGGCAACTTGGTGAGACCTCATCTCTACAATAAGTCAAAAAATTAGCCGGGTGTGGTAGCGCACGCCTGTAGTTCCAGCTACTTGGAAGGCTGAGGCGGAAGGATCTCCGGAGCCCAGCAGGTCGAGGCTGCAGTGGCTGGGAGCGGCCACTGCACTCCAGTCTAGGCGACAGAGTGAGACTCCAACTCAAAAAAAAAAAAAAAAAAAAAAGAGTGCCCAACCCTCTTCCTCCTCCTCTCAATTGCTATGGGCAGAGTGACTCCCTGGTAGCCTCTCCAGGCTCACTAACTAGTCTAGTTCTGTGTAGTCCCCACAGGCAAGCCCTCTTCTTCTAGTGTTGTTTCTCCTCTAAAACCCCACTACTACCACACATACATCTCAGCTTTGAGAAGCTCCATCAAGTTCTGCAGAGGCTCTTGAACAGCCCCAGCCTAACTTTCAGTAGGGAAGGACTTCTCTTGATTTTCTGAATGCCATTAGGGTCAAGAACTGCATCTAGGAAGCTATTTGCCTAGCTGGATTTTTTTAAAAAAAAGGCGTTGCTTGGAATAGGTAAGGGAATACAACAGTGGATCTCAGGAAAAGAGAAGCCACTCTATATTCAGAGCAGACAAAAGAAGTAAGGGTCACCATAGAGAAGATGGAATGAACATTATTCCCACTGAAATAAAGGTAAAAGAACTGCCCAGAAGGACCGGAAGAGAGCTTTTATGTAAAATGTCATATGTCGTTGCAAAGTCTCCACAGTTCTTAGTAAGTCTACATTATCAAGAAGTGACCCAGCAACCAATATAGAATCTACATCCTGTTGATTCTACCTCCTTATTATAACTTAAATGCATCTATTCCTTTTGTTTTTTCTGCCACTGTCCTGGCTTAGGCTCTTATCACTCCACTGAGTAGAAATTATCACCTTCATTTACAAATGAGGAGACTGAACCAAGGCAAAGTTACACGACTTGCCCAAGGTCATGCTGCTGTAGTAGCAGAACTAAGCAGCAACACTAAGATTTGATCCCAGACAGCTGAATTCCAAAACCTGATGATGTAACTGCCCTATTAAATTGCTCATGCTTCCTTAAATTAACATACTCATGTACAATTCTGTGCCTCCAAACATTCTATTTTCTCCATGTGGCATCTTCCTCCTCTCTAGCACCTTTCTCTAGCTAATTCCTACTCCTTCCTCAAAATTCAGATTGAACTTTACCTCTTCTGAGAAATTTTCCCTGACACCATTGGTCTGGTCAGATGTCCCTCCTCTGGGCTCCCAGAGGACCCTCTGTGACCCTTTGGTATAGCTATATCAGAAAACCACAACTACAATACAATGCAGTAACAATAAAATAATAAAAAACAATAAATGTAGTAGTTTGCCCCCATCTCCAAACAATGAGTTCCCCAAAGGCTGAGATGTGCATTACTCAATTTTACATCTCTAATACTCTGTTAGTTAAATGAATGGATGAATGAATGAACCAATGACTGAAGGTCAGTGGATGGAAATTCTAAAAGATACAAAGGATTTACTCCAGTATAAATATTGAATAAAGATAAAATAAAATTGAGAGAAAGTAAAAAGCAGATAATAAAATATAAAGGCTATAGAGAGTCTCTGAATAGTTGATAAGCTCTCTTTCAATGTCTCATTCATTCTCATGCTGGGAACAGAGACCAAATATTCATATAGACCCCTGCCTAGCTGAAAGATCAAAGCTGAGAACAGTATCTTCCCTCAACCAGAGAGAATCCAATGAAAGATGACAAAGGAGTCCAGAATGTAGAAAGAAAAACAAAGGCCTCAGGAAACCCTCAGGAAAGAGGTCTCAGGAAAGCCTCCCACGAACTTCAGAACCAATAGGAAATTCTATAAACTTTAAAAAGAGGAAGGCTTAAATTCATGACTGGCACAAAAAGTACATTTGGCAATGAGAAATGGCAGCATGAATAAGATCTTAGTCTTTACTAAGGTGCTCCTAGCATTGCAAATTAGATGTATTCACCAAAAGATAAATGTCTAAGAGATTTACGTTGTCCTCCCATCATCTGCTATCCAAATCCTACTATGTTTCAGGGTCTATCTCAAATACCCCTTGTTTTATGTAGCTTTCCCCCATAGCTGATCAAGAATAACTTCTTCCTTGGAATTCCTTCAATCTTGTCTCTTTTTCAAGGCTCTTCTAACAGATTGCTTTGAGCGGAGTTATATATATGCTCATAAGACTAAAAACTTACTGAAGGAGCACTGTGCTTTTTTCAGACCTGGCCTAGAATAAACATTCAATATATATTTGTTGGATGGAAGGGAATCTACTCTGTAAGACATTCCTAAGACAGGAACTATAATTGAATAACTGGAGCCAGAAGGAAGTCCTGACTTTGAAATGAGGGGTGAAAGAGGGTACTATCGGAAGGATCTAGAAAAATGTACTAAGTCACTAGGTACTGAGTTAGGATGCTAGGGTAAAACAGGTGAAGTAGCTCAGCCTCATAGAAGGATATGGTCAGCCTTGATAATCAGCTGATGATTACAACCCAGAAGAATCGGGCATTGCATTGATCAGAGGGAAAAAAACTTCCAAGAGCCAGTAGCTCAGGGAGACAGCTATAGATTTCAAAAGAAGGTAGCCCAGAACTTACAGGGGTTCACATGAATCAGGATAAAGTTAACAGGGGGGAAGGGGGTGCGGAGAAAAAAGACTGTGGCATAGACTAAGAATTCATCTACTCAACCCCTGAACGATGCATGAATTTAAGGTCATTTTCTTTAGCACCAAAGTAAAACGTATCATTGCCATTTTTGTTCAACTCAGGTATGCCTCATCTTGTTCAAGGGTCCCTTTCCATCCCCAAATGACTCACATGGCCTACATTATCCATACTCCACAACTCATTCACCCTCAAGAATATCAAGTACTCTGTGAGCTCCTTTCCACTCTGACCATAGCAAAGGAAACCCGAGGCTCCAAAGAGTCACTGATAGCTGGCCCCACTTGATCCTGAGCCTCTTACCAGCTGGTATTGGCGGCTGTATAAGTCATGGCAGTTGTTGAAGATATACTCATATGTAGAGTTCAGACAGGCCTTCACACAATCCCTTACCACCTGGCTGGCTCTTGGAGGACTTTGCAGTTCTTGTACCTATTGATTAATAAAAGATATATGGGTCCAGAGTCCTGCTCACCTGGGTGGATATCCTCTAGCACTACCCCAAACCTACTCTAGATTCTTTCATCCCTCTTTGGGTCCCTAGATCTTGCCGTGTGATGAAATTGCCAGGATAGTTGACAGGGAAAACATACAGCCCATCCTCATTGATCCATAGTCTATATGTTCTCTCAAAAGTAACGCAGGGAACAGATGTGGAAATGTGAGCTTAGAGGTGATGGATTCTGTAGCCTCAGACTCTGCCCAATGATTCTTATTCTTCATGTGCTTATGGCCAGGACTCCAGCCTAGCACCGCCCAAGCCCAGTCCACTCCTTACCTTCATTCTGAAGAAAGTAATGCTGGTCAGCAAATCTACTGTGGATTTTAAGTCTTGAAGCCGCTCAGGACTCCCAGCAGGGAAATTATTCTGTTGCAAATCAAGCAAATGTAAGAAAGGAACAGAGGAATATGAAAACCTTTTTTGCCAGAAGCAATGAGATCAAAAACTTCCCTGACTGCTACCCACTGGGATTTTCTCTAGTTGAGCTGGACAAAAAAGCTGTAATGTTATAGCTCTCTTTCGCTCTCTCTTTTCTACTGATGCAGACAGGCCCTTTCCAAAATCACAGGTTAATACTTCAGCCCAGAAAGCAACACATCCTCCCCCAACCCTACTTCCCAAGCAGTGTGTAAGCATTTTTACAAATGAACATATATACACACACTCTCTCTCTCTTCTTGAAGATTCTTACACCCATAACAGTGAGTTCTTCAAAGTTGACAATCTAACTGTATATCATGGAATTTAAGTAGAGCCACACTACAGACCAAACTGAGAACCAGGACCTTTCTTTCCACACAGTGGACTCCAGCTCTACTACTATTCTGGAGTCAGCTGATGGCAGCGCTCTGAGCAGAACTGCTTTTGGAGTCAGTTCCTTAGGAATTTCCCACCATCCTTAAGTCGCTCGTTCCCTTTGGCATGAGGAGAAAGCTGCCATGGAGAGCTGAAGAGAGAAGCTGAGCCACTCTTTAATAGACAGTTTAAAAAATCTTCAAATGGCTACTTAATGTCAAATATAAGATATGCAGTCAATTCTCCTTTATTTGTGCAAAAAGAGGGCACTCAAAGTGCAGATAATTAACACTTCACTTCTTTTTGACTTTGAAATTGTTTTCATAATTTTTAATGTGCACGTATTGCCTGTTCTGAAAATTCACAACACTTTACAGCAAGTAATGAAGCCCTTCTAAGAAGATCTAACTTAGGAGGAATTGAGAAACTATCCATTTCCTTATCCTATCCCACCCCAGGTACCCACCCTTCTACTACAACTATGTATTTCCTCCCACCATACTAGGAATAGATATGACCTCTGATGCAAATTATTTGCCCAAGTCATGCATCTCTCTCTCTCCCTAGCTAGTTTTCATACCTCCCTCCTGGAAAATGAGGACAGTATGAAAAAATGCAAAAAGGAAATGTTATTAAGTATCTAATTTTTAAAAAGTCACTTCTGGAAGAGATTATCATCAGGAAACTCCCTAAAGAGGATGTCATCAACACAGAGTTTAGTAGAGTGCTTAAAAGTGAGGTTGGAAGGCCAGCAGTCTATAAAATGCAGCTACACCTGCTGCTATTTATACACTGCGTGGTCCTTGGACTTAGGAAACCACAGGTGTCAGTGGCATTGGTCATTCAGGTGGTCATTCAGAATGACACAGACCAATTTTCTCTGCCCTATAGCCAAGATTGGCCTACAGTCTCCCGAGACTGAGCTTGGTATCTATTATCCCATCCCACAGTCATGTCTTCACTCACCCTGTATGTAGAGAGGTCGATCCTCAGTGAGTTGTGTAGCTGGTCCAACAGTTTTACAAATCTCTCTTTCTGAGAAACAAATAATGGGGAAGAGAGATAGAATGTGTCTGAGCCCCCTAAATTATAGCAGAAACAGAACCTCAGGGTGAGTAGAAAGGGTGGGAGGAAACACCGAGTTGGAGACATCTTATCTCATCCCTGTCCATGAGAAGAACAACAAACAATGTAAAGGAAAAGTGAGATAGGTGGTTCCTGTTCCAGCTCTTTGCAGCTCTGTCTCAATCTGGGGAATCTTCTCACATTGACTAGGGGAAAGCTAAGTCCCTAGGAGGAGAAACTGCTCTTTCTATACAAGAGTCAACAGAACATGAACAGTGCATATCCATCCCTTTGGGACTGTAACTCATCTTAGTTACATAAAAGAAAACTCCAACACATTTTCCAACTTGATCCTAAGTCTGAGGTCTCCCTACTTACCTTGCAGTAGTTCATGACAATTACACGACCACAACCTCACAGTGATAATGGGAGGGAGAAGATGCATTTGAAGGATGATCAGGCAGACATGAGGGGTCCCTCTTTAAACCACATTTCATATCATTTCCCTTAGTGTATATTATTTAATGTTAAAAGATATAACATGGCTGGGCCTGGTGGCTCAGCCTGTAACCCCAGCACTTTGGGAGGCCGAGGCAAGTAGATTGCCTGAGCCCGTGGGTTCCAGATCAGCCTGGGCAACTTGGCGAGACCTCATCTCTACAATAAATCAAAAATTAGCCTGGCGTGGTAGCGCGTGCCTGTAGTTCCAGCTACTTGGAAGGCTGAGGCAGAAGGATGGCCGGAGCCCAGCAGGTCGACATTGGGGTGGCCGTGAGTTTGCTACTGCACTCCAGCCTGAGTGACAGAGTGGGACTCCAACTCAAAAAAAAAAAAAAAAAAAAAAATATATATATATATATAAAAAAAACTATTTTAATAGCTAATTTTCATAAAAAAATATAATTAAATATAGAATCATGTGCCTGTAGGGTGTTGGCATAGCACTCCTAGAACTCATACATTGATTATATCATTAGATATTATTCCCCATAATAAGATGAGAAGGAATGGAACCAATTACAATAATTCATCTACAGAAAGACTCTTATCAAAAACAACAAGAAGTGATTAGTACCAAAAAATAGGGCTCAGAGATTCAGGGAATTGAGGATATTAGTAAGTGTATCCCTAAGAAGGTAATCTTTATGGTGGGTCAGAAATATTTCATCCAGTTTATATCAAACTTATGTCAGGTGACATTCTGAGTAATGACTCAGCTTGTTAGGTACCTTACACCAGGAAGGGCACACCTTAGATAGGGAAAACAGTCCAGACACTAGAAAAGGGATAGGTTCAAGTACATGCTGGCATCCTTGCTTAGACATCAGTCTTATGTGAATGTAAGTGGTATGAAACTGTTACAAGGAGACTGAATAAGGTTAAGAAATGTCCATTTGTTGACCCGCAGGACTGAAGAATATGGTAACTCAACCAAATTGTTAGCTCAGGGAGGTTCTTCCCAAGCCCAGGTGGCACCCTCCCCCGACCCCAAACCATAGTGGTGCGATTCCACCTTCTCTCATTTATCCATGTCTGGGGAGAGTCTATATAGTCTATATAACCCACAAAGAAATAAGGAGAGTCTGTTAGTGTGGTCTACATACCCATTAAGAAACAGGGTTCATCTATCAAGGTGGCAGCTATCTGAATTTTAGGCACATCAATCAACTCTATGGGACTAATCAAGAAAAAACAAACTTTATTAACTGATAACAAATGGGTGTATATGAGTTTACATGACACTTACCCCAAAGTTTGAGGCTGCAAAGCGATCAGATGCAGAGACATTGGTAGAGGCGGTTGTGTGGGCATAGTAAGCATTGATGTTGGCCAATAAGGTGCTCATCACTGCTGGCACACCAGGACACATGTACTTGGATGACAAACATGCAAAGTGCCTGAAAAACACAACACTCTCAACCTCAAAGACTCTTCAGGGTTTGAAGCAAAAGCCAAGTAGGAACTCAATATAAGTTTGTGGAATAAATGAAGTATGGCCAGAGCATCACTGTCCTCTGCTTGCCTGGGGCTACTTCCTGTACACAGCTCTAACAGCAGCCTCACCTACAGGTAGACAGGCTACCCTGCTTCTCATAACAGTTGAGAATTCCTCCTCTACTAAGAACCTGTTCACTATGTCAGTGTGCCTGGAGTCTTAGTTGTCTCCATACACAGTTACTTTCCCTACAGTTTCCCTAGGTCAGCTAGTCTGTCACACACATATACCTGAGCACAGAGGTCCTGTCTTCTCAGGCCTGTGATGTGTGGGCAAGTTTGTCCTCATGTAACCTCCCATATCCTCTTCCCTTCCTATCCCTGAACTCTAGGGTAGACAGATAAATACCTTCTTCATGAGTTTTTGCCAAAAACCATTCCCTTTTTACATATACTCTCTTTGCCTTGAGTCAAAGATCCATACCACCCAGCTCAGCAAGAAAAGTGAATACTGCAAGCTACTCTACTAAGAACCTGTCCACCATGTCAATGTGCCTTCATTAGCCACCCCAAGGATTAGTAGCTACTTCCCAGAGTCCCCGGGGAGCCTCACGTCATAGCCTGATATATGGATTCGATGCCATAGCGCATGGCAAATTCATCCACAATTTCTTGGGCTGTCTCATCAAAGTACACCTTCCATGCATCATCTCCTCGAGCCTCAGGGATGTGGACTGCTCCGCTACCCTGAATGTCTGTGAGGTAATGGAAAAGGTTCTGCAGGAGACATAGCAGAGAAAAAGAAAGGGTTAAACACATATGAAAAACAAAACCTGGTGGTAAAGCCCAGGAGAATGTGAATAGAGTTCCACAGAAAAATCTGTCCTTCCATTCACTGCTCAGTTCATCCTATGGTCCCAGTAGGCTGTTCTCATGTTAGTGAAAGAGAAATGAGTCTGGGCTCAATCACACAGGCTGTTCACAATAGCACAGTGAACTAAGGAAAAAATTAAAAATAGGCCCAGATCTTCAACCACCTTCCAATTTCACTTATGGTAAAAGGTCCCTCCCAGCACTACATTCTGTCCACCCACCTACCAGGGGCTGGCTCACCTCATGGAGACATGTATACTGCACATGGTACGGGGCTACCTTCTCCTCCCCCTTGATCTCCACACTGATTTGTAGTCGGATAGCCCCTGAGACAGCTGACTTGTCTGTCCTCTTCTCTAGAAAGGAAAGAAGACTGGAGATTGACACCAATGCAACTAGATAGCCCAATCCTAGCTTAATCCAGGGAAAAGAAGGCACTGACTCAAGGGCTCACCCAACAGGATGAATCACTCTAGTGACCACTATTCCACAAATATCCCTGAACTGACTGAGTGGAAGAACAGAAGTTGCCAAGGAGCCAAAGCTTTAGGGATAAGTATGAAGATTAAGAGCCTTCTAAAACCTACAGAGTGTTCAGCTAGAGTGAGTCCCAGCCACTGTCACTCCTCTGTCTCCCAACCCTACCCATGGTCTTTGCAGGTATGACAGGCTCTGTGTAGAGGTATGCTTTGGAGACAGAGGTCCCCTCTTCATGCTCTCCCTTCCCAGCAATTTTCTCTGGTCCAGTTTTCTCACCCAAGTTGTACCAGACGTCCATCTCGCCACTTAGTGTCCGAACCTCAATGATAGTTTGGCCGAGGAAGTCATCAGACTCTCGCTTTAGCCGCTGCTTTACTCTTGACTTGATGTCATCATCCTCATCCCACACGCGCACCTTAATGCGGTCAGAGGAGTTGTGGCACTCACTGTGAGAGAATTAGGCAGACTGTTAGAGATAGGCCCAGCAGCTCCTACTCTTATACTTCCAATTTCCTCTCAAAAGCTCCATCAGCTACTCTCTAGGCCCTGAAAGAGGAAGAAGAGTCAAAGGACAGCAGTACTGAAATTTCAAGAGAGTCAGGTTATTCCAGCAAATAGCTTTGCATACCTTAGCCTGGGTGACTCTTTGTACAACTATCCAGTCCTCATTGCCCTGGAACAAAGGGCAGGGGTAGGGGAAAGAGCAGCTAGGGTCAGTTCTGACTCCCTGTGCAGCTAGTTCTATCAGCAACACCAATAGGAAAACAGCTAGACATGCCATGGAGCCCCAACCAATGCAACTGCTAGTTCCCTCCTCGCAGTCCAAGATATGAAGTCAGTAAAGGTGTTAGATATGCCCATATTAGGCCCATCTGGTCATAGCTGTTTAGCTTTCTATATGACTCCCATTATTTACCTAACTATGTGCCTGGTGAACTTCTATCATCCCATAATATCTCACTGATTTGTCATCTCCTCTGTGGAAAAGGGATTTTGTCCAGGTCCCCCCTCATGCTCTCCTCCCCAGCCGTTTCTTTCTGGATCCTATTGCCGCACCCAAAAGTTGTATTTGGAAGAATCTGGCACTCTTTTCTCAGAAAGACAGTTATTATACAATGATATACAAAGACAGTTCTTATACAATGAGCTTCTTGAAGCCAGGAATTGCCTTATTTAGTTTTAGATGTATAATTTTGTATACAGTATCTTATACAGAATAGAAGCTTAATAGATTATTTATTAAAAGTGGACCAAAATGACCAGAGAGCCAGTTCATTCTAAATTAATCATAGGAAGGATTCAAGCAGGAACCATTCAGATTCTCAAAGAAACAGGTGCTCCTCCCAGTAACTATTGCCTCTGGATTGGAGATTAATTTTACTATACCCTAATCCCTTTCTACATGAGTTTTCCAAGGAGCCAACAGACGGCCTCCACATAGGCAGCCTGCTTAGCTGATTCAGACCCCCAAATCCTGGTCCTAGGCCTTAGGAGGGAGTAACAATGCATCTGAATTCTCCAGATATTAGCCCAAGTCCTAGGTTTGAGCTTGCCATTTTTCAAAACACATTCTTTACTGTCATAAGGAATAGTCTATAAGAAAGTGAGACAAGGAAAAGAAGTAGGGGTAGAAGTTCAGGCAAATAGAAAAGCTTCCCTCAAGGGAAATGGCAACTTCTCCAGACCCCAGATTTCTACCTTCAAGCCAGGATTACCCAATCATAGGACAGGGGCATTCTTTCCCCACTCCTTCTAAGAGCCTAACTCTTCTTAGGCAAGCCTGGGAGATACAAGGTGGTCAGTCCCTGGTTCTGTCACTGAGCAGTAGTAAAATCTTTCTAGTGCTAGAAAAAGCAGGATGGGGAGTCCTGAGCCCCTTTAATAGCCTGATTAAACCGGGCTTGAGTAAAGTAACCCTGAAACAATAGTCCATGAGAAGAAAACCAGAGAAAGAATGGCTGCTGCTGAGTAAAGCATGTAAGAAATGGGTTTTCTCGACTGCCTTTGTGAAATATTAGAGCTCAAGCCCTGAATAGCAGGATGTAATGATGCTCCCAAAATACACAGTCCCAGGAAAGACAAAGCCCTCTTCATGACTTACAAATGGAACTTCTCCTCCCAAACAGGATTTAAGTTTCCAAAAATGGTCTTAGTACGCCTCTTGGTTTTGCCGACTTGTACAGTCACATAAGGGTCACTGGATCCTGTTTTGTCCTTGGCTTGAAGGCCCTGGGCACACACCACTGCAATTCAAGCACATATAGAAGGCTTCAGAGTACACTTCAGAGTAGGCAGAAGCCTTCCATAGTACTCTTCATATGCTCTTTATCTTAGAGCAGTCACTCTATGCTCCTTGCACCGGAACCCTAATCTTACTCCTCCATAATTTGTTTTTAGTCCTGTGCCACCAGCCTTTCCCTCAAAGCATAGCCCAAGATTCCCACCTCCCTACCCAAGACCTAACTGACCACCTGCCTCTATTTTGGTCCTTATGCCTTTTGATACCTAAATGCTTCAGCCCCACCCCAAACCACTGATTAACTATGCCCCTGGTCTCCTGTCTGCCCCCTCCCCCCTCCCCCACACCCCTACTTGTTGCAATATCAAACTCTTAACCAAATCTATAAAGTCAGGTTGTTACCAAATCCTTTACTGTGGTTCATACTGTTTGCAGATGCCAGTCTTGCCTACCCCAGCACCAGGTTCTAGGTGAGGAGGAGTGATGAATATCAAAGCCCTCCCTCTTCCCTTCATTTCTATCTCCTTTCTCCCCAGTACCTGGCTCCCTCATACTCAGGATTCTTCTTCTCCAGGTTCCTCCCCTCCACCCAGGTCTTCCTGTCCCCTCAAAGTTTGGTCTGCTCACCAGTGATAGTAATCTTGGCTGACCATTTGGAGGTGCCATCCAGTACACTCTGCTTAACCGTTTTCATCTGCTGTACATGGGCAACTTTGCTCACTGTGAAGACATCACGGATAACTTCAAAGATCTCAGGCTTATTCCGCTCTCGGATCTTCATTCGGTCCTTCATGGCCATGATAATGTTCTGGGTCCGGTCCTCTGCTCCATGTTTAGAGCTCTTTTCTGCAGCTCCTGAAGGATGGCCAGGGACAGAAAGCAGGACTAAGCAACAGGCCACCTACCAGACCAAGTTTCAAGCTGAGGAACAGGGGCTGGAGAGGCTACAGAGCAGTGGGAGAAGATTGGGGGATTGGGATATCTCTGGGAAAAGTTAACACTACAGGCTTGCTGCCTGGCCAGTGGAGTTTAAAAATGCAATTCAAGGGGTAGTGTAAACCAAAAATAAAATTCTAAGCCCCCAGTGGCCTGAAAGAACCCCCTCTGGGCCAAGGGAAACCTGAAAAACTAAATTCCAGGCCATGAAAGGAGGTTGGACATGTCTCCTTACACCCCTTCCCTTTTGGACTAGGCACTGACTGGCATTCATATTAAAATAGAGATCATAAGACTAACAAAGCAGATTCTGTGGCAATAAGATACCAAATTCCAACCTGACTCTGGTGTAGCATTCCATGATAGATAACAGACCCTAAAGGAAATAAAAATATTTTACCCTAGAATATATTTACTTGACTATTTTGAATGACCTTGCAAAAGCCATCTCTTGGTGAAATTTGCACCTGTAGAGAATCTTCTACTCTAGATACAGGAAAGATTTAATTAAGTCTGACACCTTTTAAGGCCCCAAAAGAGACATTTGCCACCATTTGTTCTGAAGCCTACTACTTGGAGGCTTCATCAATATAACAAGAACCTGGGCTTCCACAATCTCCCTTATCAACTCAAACATTTTTTTCTATTGACTTCAAATTCTTCAGACAGAGCTAAGCTCTTTCAGCCAATTGCCAATCAGAATATCTTTGAATCCAGAAGAGATTTAATAAGGATATCTCTTGCCTCTCCTAGCACCAGGGTCTTCAAGATGTTCTGCCTTTCTGGGCTGAATCAATGTGTATCTTACATGTATTGATTTATGTCTTTACCTGTCACTTTGATACTGAGTGGGGTGTGGCAAAAGACACATGGATTCTTTGACTCAAGCCTAAAATGAATTTTAGAGTGGCCAGCAAAGTTTTTTTTTTTTTTTTTTTTGAGTCAGAGTCTCACTCTGTCGCCCAGGCACACTCACGGCCACCCCAGTGTTGACCTGCTGGGCTCAGGCAATCCTTCTGCCTCAGCCTTCCAAGTAGCTGGAACTACAGGTGTGCTACCACAACCAGCTAATTTTTTTGATACATTATAGAGACGAGGTCTCATCAAGTTGCCCAGGCTGGTTTTGAATGCTGAGGCTCAGGCAATCCTCTTGCCTTGGCCTCCCAAAGTGCTGGGATTACAGGTTTGAGCCACCGCGCCTGGCCCAGCAAAGTTTTAAAACAAAGTTTATTAGAGAAAGAAGAGGGGAAAAGATAGAAGGACATGCCAGAGCCAGCATGGGTGAAAGAAAACTGTGCTTTTTGCCTTTTACAAAATGTCTGACATAATCATTTAGCTTAGTATGTTAATGAGTAGGTGGGGGTATCTGTTCCCAACTCATCACCTCTGATGGGTAGAGGGGTGGTCTTTTCCAGGGAGATTTGACAGACTTTCAGTACACAAGTTCATGAGCTAAAAGGGGTCTTATTGTCATTTCTATGGCTTTTTGATTCCCAGTAGGGGAACCACCTTATAGAGTTTTCCTTTGGTAAACTGAAGAGGTGGGGTGGATTGGGAATACACATTGAATTCACATTCCAGCCCATAGGGCCTAGTCAGCCTGCTGACAGAATATCTGGACATTTTCTAAAACCTGCCAACCAGAAATTTACCTATCTATGCCTAATCGGTACTAGCTAGCCTGTCTCAATTTCTGTCTCCCTAAAAACTATAAAACCAAGCTGTAGCCCAACCACCTAGGACCTCTTGAGATAGTAACCTGGGCCACAGTCATTCATATTTGCTTATAATAAAGCTCTTTAAATGTTTTTACATAGTTTAGCTTTTTGTCAATAGCAGCAAACTCTTGATACTTGTCATAGGGTCCTTTCTCTTTTCTTTGAGTTGGGGTCTTATTCTGTCACCCAGACTGTAGTGCAGTGGCATGATCACAGCTTACTGTAGCCTCCTGGGCTCAGGTGATCCTTCTGCCTCAGCCTCCCAATTGGTATATGCTACCATGCCCAAATAATTTTCTTATTTTTTATAGAGACAAGGGCTCAGTAAATTGCCCAAGCTGGTCTCAAACCCCTGGGCTCAAGTAATCCTCTTGCCTTGACCTCCCAAAGTGCTGGAATTACAGGCGTGAGCCACCATGCCCGGTCCTATAGGGTCCATTATACTATTCTCTCTATTTAGATATGGGGGGAGGGGTGTTAGGGAGAGACACAAAAACAAAAACCCCTGAGTTTGTTTATAAAAAATTGTGTATTTATTCTTGCATGTTTAAACTGCAAAGAACTCTGTTTGATGCAATACAGTTATCGAGTCACTTTTTCCACTGCTCAACAGTTTTTGAATTTGTCAATTTTGATGGCTTTTAGGATTTCTGCCATTTTTTGTTTCACCTCTTCTACCTGGGCAAAATGTTTTCCTTTGAGGACTTTTTTCATCCAGTGAAACAAAAAAAAAGTCGCTCAGGGCAAGATGAGGTGAATAGGGAGGGTGGGGCACAGGGATCATGGGATCATGCTGTTTTTGATAAAAAAACTGCCAAACACTCAGTGTGGTGTAAGCAGGTGCACTTGTTTTTTTTTTTTTAGTTGGAGTCTCACTCTGTTGCCCAGGCTGGAGTGCAGTGGCTGCTCCCGGCCACCGCAGCCTTGACCTACTGCGATCCTTCTGCCTCAGCCTTCCAAGTAGTTGGAACTACAGGCGCACGCTACCACGCCCAGCTAATTTTTGATTTATTGTAGAGATGAGGTCTCGCCAAGTTGCCCAGGCAGGTCTCGAACCCGCAGGCTCAGGCAATCCACTCACCTCAGCCTCCCAAGGCGCGGGATTACAGGCTGAGCCACCGA
>CAUYQG010139684.1:0-18826 GCA_963574415.1 Tarsius wallacei | reverse complement strand
CTCTGCACTCCCACCTGACACACCAGGCGCTAATTCAAGGAATTTCTTAACTTCTTGCTTCTTTCTAGAAAGAGAAACAGTTGGTAACTTTTGTGAATTAGGCTGTAACTACTTTATAACTAACATGTCCTGCCTATCATCTGTCAGCTGCAAGGTACTCTGGTGAGTGACCACTTCAGAGCTTTACTCCTTAACAGATTTAATTGGCATAGCTCTGAGATGGTCATCCAGTTTTTTGAAAATGTGCCCAGCCAGAAAAGCCCAAGTCCATGCAGCTGTGGCAGAGTTACAGTTCTGTGGTTTCATGTTAGTTACCTTATAGTTACTGTGTAATTAGTGCCACTTAATGTATGTCACCAAAAATAAATATATCTACCCCAGACTAGAGGTAGTATTTTTTGTATAATTGGATTTCCTAATACTGATATTTGTCATCTCTGAAGAAAGTGTATTGGTTTTTTAAAAAAGAAAGTGTATTTGGAAATAAAGGCAGATGGAAAATTCAAAAAAAAAAAGAAGAAGAAGAAAGGCAGATAAAATATTTAGCCGGGCTCAGTGGCTCAGCCTGTAATCCCACGCCTTGGGAGGCTGAGGTGAGTGGATTGCCTGAGCCCGCGGGTTCGAGACCCGCCTGGGCAACTTGGCGAGACCTCACAATAAATCAAAAAATAAGCCCGGTGTGGTAGCACACGCCTGTAGTTCCAGCTACTTGGAAGGCTGAGGCGGAAGGATTGCCAGAGCCCAGCAGGTCGAGGCTGCGGTGGCCGGGAGCGGCCACTGCACTCCAGTCTGGGCGACAGAGTGAGACTCCAACTCAAAAAAAAAAATGTATTTAATATAATCCAGCACTCACATCCCACCTACCAACATGTGACTCAGGTGATAACATTTTGACAGTTTTGAAGAATTGTGGATCTGACACCTCTCGTGTCTTTCGCCAAGCTCTCTTGGTCTCATATTCAGCTATAGCTGTGGTGACAAGTTCCAAGTGGACTGCCATCAGATTTGCACAGGTGTAATCTGGCAGTGCTCATCTCAGGCACAAGCTATTCTCTCTAGAGTCCTTTCGAGTATCTTTTCTGACCAGGTGATATGGGAAACCTGCATGAACTATTGGAATTCATGCATGCTCAATCCCAAAACGCAGAAGAGCTAACACTCTGTGGGACAATATTTGAATAATGGAGGAGTGAAACTGATAGAAAAGTGTCTTTTTCTTTTATCCTTCAGATTGACAGTTCATTGATGCATTGCACAATGGTGGTCAGAATATGTAGTTGCAAGTGGGAAACTGAATAACACATCTTGCCTTGACACTCTCTCCTTCCTGGTTTCACTCCACTGGTCCCTCACTCCTGCCCCCTGGGAGTATATTCTATATAAACTCCCTGCCTACAAGCTTTATCTCAAGTCTGCCCTTGGGAAGACCATAAAACTATGTGAATGGTCTCTCCGTGCATGAGTTGCTTAATGATGTCCAACACAACTGGAATTTTTTGCATTTCCTTTTGTGATTCCTCCCTTAGGCATATAATATTAGGCTTTCAGCAAAGATGTCACTGAGAGATTAATCCTATATTTTTCAAAGATTCTTCTATAATCAATACCTTTATTATTTACATGTTGCTGTATGAAAAGAAAGCCAGAGACAGAGAAGAAAGAAAGATAGAAATCGATAATCTGAGAATCTATGACATTTTTGAGAGACCATTTTCTATGGTTAAATTTTTTGCAGTAACAAAGAATTCCAAGATGCTACCTATAGTTCTGCTTTATTTGTTCCTGTTTATCCTTTTGTTGTCTCTTTTTTCCAATCTCTAACTCTCTGCCTTCTGATCAATTGAATGGTGGGAAACAGAGCAGAGAAATCAGGTATGATACAGGGGGAAGGTATTAGAGTCCAGGTCTACCTGAGAGATAACCCAGATATGCACTGGAGGGCAATCGAGACAGGAGATCAAGCTAAGGATACATGCTGGAGATAAAATAAGACTTCATTTTGTTTTTGTTTAGAAAACTCATAAATTGAACATACACCAACCATATACCCTGCAAATTCAGTTTTTCACTTGCTATTCATGAAACCTTTATATATATCCTCTGTTCTCTTAAAAAGTAGATAAATACTCTATCATGTAGATATGCTACGTTTCACCTACTGATGGATATTTTAGCCTCTTTGGATATACTTCAAACTGACAGTAGTTATTTCTGGGAAAGAGACTAGAATTGGCTTGGTAATCCAAGGAGGAGTACACCGTATCCATAAATTTTAATGCCTTACAAGGGGAATATATTCATGTATTATGTGAAAAGCTTAAAAGCAATAATTCTAGAAAAGCTTTCATGTCTTAGTTTACATAAAATGGCAGACCAGCAGGCTATATAGAAAAATGCCAGCCGGGCTCGGTGGCTCAGCCTGTAATTCCGCGCTTTGGGAGGCTGAGGTGAGTGGATGGCCTGAGCCCGCAGGTTCGAGACCCGCCTGGGCAACTTGGCGAGACCTCATCTCAACAATAAATTTAAAAAATCAGCCAGGCGTGGTAGCGCGCCTGTAATTCTGGCTACTCGGAAGGCTGAGGCGGAAGGATGGCCGGAGCCCAGCAGGTCGAGGCTGCGGTGGCCGGGAGCAGCCACTGCACTCCAATCTGGGCGACAGTGAGACTCCAACTCAAAAAAAAAAAAAAGAAAAATGCCATTCCTACTTTTATATACACCACAGATCACTCTTCTTTTGTGACAAGCCTCCCCTTTTTTATAGCTCCCTTTATATTCAACATCCGTGTCTTATTTTTGACATCAGTTATAATCTGATCTTACATGTATAATATGTAAACCAGGCAAAACACCATTTCCTCTGCCTGGGTATCTGTGTTGCTTATTTACTTGTCTGTAGTCCCACGTCAGCCTCTTGGTATTCTGTTTTGAACTTCTGGGCTGCTGGTCTACAAACTACATTTCCCTCACTCCATTCCCTGTTGGCTTCCTGTTCAGTTCTGTCATTTGAAAGCAGGAGGAACGGAGGTGTTTCCTGTGTCTGTTCCCATAGCAGTGGCCGTTGTGGGCGTTGGCTGGTTGCTGTAGTAGCAGCCTGGAGGACTGGCAACCCAGGCAGTGGCAGTTGCCTCGCCTTGGTGCTCACAGTTCTAGAAGCAACAGAATCTCTAGCAAAAGCTGCAGGTGCTCGTTCTAGTGATCTGGCTCAGCGACACTAGTAGATTCCTGATCTCTAGCCATCACTCTTCTTGCGCTTCCTTTGTACCTCCCTTCTTTCTCCCTTCTGCTCCTCTAGTCCTCCTAAGTCCTTTGTATCCAATTTCCTTCTACATGAGATGCTTAGCATTCTTATGTTTCCCTGACTGAACATTGACTGATACATTACTTTTATCTCTAACAACGTCCAAGGTTGTTTTTGATACAGAAGTATTTACCCGAACTACTTAATGTTAACTCCACCTTAAGCCTTGACTTTGACAAAGTATAAAACATTCTCCATTCACTAAAAGCCTGCTGTACTACATGGTTGATGGGAACTTAGGCAGTGATCATCTGGGCTTCAAAGCAGACAGTCCTGTTTTATAAATGTACATGGTGAGCGTGTCAGTAAAATGCTAAAACATGAACATGTCAATTGGAAGTTTAGGTCCATCATCCAGATGTTTTATATTCACGATGCAAAGCCTCTGAGCATTTGAAAATACCTAAATGATTGACTAAATCCTGCCAGGTAGCTTGGCATTATGAAGTCACAACTTTGAAGACCACTCAGACAGTTGCAATAGTTTTTCACAGTTATGCTTTTAGCATATGAAAGCAAAGTGCCTAAAATACAGCATCATAGTCCCATCATGTGGATCTCTGTGGCAATCAGCCCATTATAATGTTTTTAAGGAGGACATTGATGAGTCCTCTGTGGTTTCAAAGACAAGAGGTCAGCAACAAGGATTGTCAGAATCACATGGCACCAATGATAGAAAAATAAAGAATGTTCAGAATACATGTATTAATATGCCACAGTTAATATTTCTGCACAGTTTGTTTTCTCAGCAGTATTTTGCTATCTAGGGACCCCAAAAAATGTGTTTTGCTTTACAAGTGTGACATGATTGATGCTTTACTAGGAGAGACTTTTCATAACAAAACAGATGTCTCTTGACAAGAAAGTTATTGGTACAAACAAACTACATTTTTGCAATAATGTTAAGGTTCAGAATTAAGCAAAAGATAGTAAGAGAGTGTGGGGGAGGGTTATGGAGACAGAGAAAAAGCAAATGTGAGCAAGAGAGTGAGATGCAGTTTGGCAGAAATCTGCATCCTTAACCTACCACATTAACTTGCTCTGTGATATATCAAGACAGCACAGAGATCTCAGAAGGCTAATGTATGCAAGCTTTAAAAAGTCCATCTCTGCACACATTCGTCATTATCTTAGCAGGAAGCACTTCTAGTTTTCTAAAACCTCTTAACTTTATGAAATCAAAATGTCATTATATGAAAATTAAAGTTCCCTTTTTCTGTCATGGCAGATTCATAGACTCATGCAATGTATAGAATATTGAGCCACTTGGAGTTTTGTCAAGTGTTCATTTAACTATAATTTTTTGTTATTATCAATTCCTATAGGATATAAGCCCTATATAATTAAAAGGTCAGGTTTTAGAACTCACCGGCCTTCTGGAGAAAGGTAAAGGAGAGCATAGCTCTGTGTCTCCATCGGGAAGGAAAGGGAAGCTTTAAAATGTCAAAGAACAACAGACATTGGTGCAGTTGCAGAGAAAGGGGAATGTTCAACCTTCTCTGTTGGTGGGATTGTAAACTAGTACAACCTCCATGGAAAACAGTAAGGAGGTTTCTCAAAGAACTAAAAATCGAATTGCCATTTGCCCTAACAATTGCACGACTAAGGATCCACCCAAAGGAAAATAAACCATTCTATAAATAGTTACCTGTTCTTGTATGTTTGTTGCAGCACTATTCACATTAGCAAAATCATGGAACCAACCCAAGTGCCCATCAACAACTGGGTGGGTAAAGAAAATGGGGTATATATACACACGGAATACAATGCAGTCTTTAAAAAGAAAGAAGTAACATCCTTAGCAACGACATAGATGAAGTTAGAAAGCATCATCGTAAGTGAACTCACTCCCAAACAGAAAACCAAACATAGCACGTTCTCACTTATATACTGGAGCTAAATGGTCACACGGATGGAAATAATAGATACTGGGGACATCAATAAGTGGGGAGGCGGGGAGATGGGGAGGGGTTCAGAAGTTACCTGTTGGGTACAATGTTCACTATTTGGAGAATGGGCCTCCTGAGACCCAATCCCCACCACTGAACAATATGTCCATGGGACAAACGTGCACTTATACCCCGCTGAATCCAAAATAATTTTTTAAAAGGTTTATCTGAGACACTGCAAAAATACAAACACTCAAAACTTAAAAGCTCAGGATATCCGCTAAAGTAATAGATCCAAATGGATTTTATTTTATAACCTTGATTAACAGTTTCATAATAATTTGCTTTTAGTCAACTTCCTAAATACAATGATTAAGATCTTTACTATTTAGTAATAAATTCTCTTCATGTGTGTCACCATATACATGTATGGATTCAGGAGAAAAGATAATGGTGTCTTCCATCATATATAAAGTATTACATTCTTTAGCCTGTAGACTGCTTTCAGAATATTTTTCAATAATCTAACATCATTTACATCTCTGTGTCTTAAATTCATGATCAGAATATGTTCATGAGAAGACATTTGCTTTTAATTCCTTTATTCCAGGTTGGTTGTTACTTGCTACTTTCCATTTCCTATTACACAGCAGAGCTTCAGAATAATCTGCTGTCAATCCATCTTTTGCAGATGTTCTGCCAGGCCAAAAAGCACATGACAAGGATGGTTTCAATGATACTTGGGTGAACTTGTATTGCAATGTATTTCTAATTGATAAACATTCTTGCCAAAGAAGCAAACAAAAATATTCCCAGCAGTGGTTTGATTAGGTCTTTTTTGCAATCAAAACTGTGCAGTCACTTCATAACTTAGCCCATGCTCAGTATTAATAGACATTCAGTTGTCTCAGAAATAGATGCCATTATCTCAAGGACCCATTAAGGCATTTGGAATCCATGATGCGTTTTTCCACTCTCTGGTTTATTAGAAGAAGATTTTAACAGACCTTGATAATAAATTTGGGCCTAGTTTTTCTTGTGACAGTTGATAAGTATACTTTTCAAAATGTTATCTTCTTGGATATGAATCAATATATAACAGATTCTGGAAGTCTCTCAAAGAATTTTGATAATTCTGACAGTATATTGACTTGTAAGCATTTTTTCCATAGAAATGTAAATGTGTTATACAATGAAACATAGACAGATTAAAGAACAGATAGTGGTGTTTCTTGCAGATGTCACCCTGTAAATATGTGGCTGAAAGTTGCTTGTGAATGTAAAACAAACAAAATTGCACCTTTAAGGCTTGGAAGCATAGTCAAATTGTGCTGAGTTAACTTCCACAGACAAATATGTTCTTGTAATTCCTATGGCATCAAGGTTTAGCTTGAGATACAATGATAACTCTCACTATAATGAGCAAAAAATTCAAGAAAAAAAAATATGAAAATACAACAAGGATTCCCCTGAACCATTGCTACCAGGAGGGATGTTAAATTGTGTAAAAGAAAAGACATCCTAATATGGTTAGATTTATTCTTTGCAGATTGCATTCTGAGCCGGGGGGAAATGCTTCCCATGAGAAAATGCAGAACATAACCTTCCTCTTTGCTTCAGTGAGACAGGCAGTTCAAAGTGAGCTGAGAACGAAGCTCACGGAGGCAGAGACCTTGGACGACAGCCATTCCCATGACAACATTTTGATTTGGCAAACAGCACTCTTCAGAGCACTTTAAATTGGTATAAAAAGTTATTAATAAAGATTTAATACTGGAGGCTAACTTTGCACAGTTGCATCAACAGAGATGGAGAATCTGAAAATAGTTATAAGAGCACTGGCTGCTAGCAGTCTAGCGTATCAGTTGTGGAACACAGAGAAGAATCGGTGAAACATGCAAGAGTCAACCAGAGCTGGGCAGAGTCATTTTCTCAGTCACAGTGACAAGTGTTACCATAGCTTCCCAGTGAGGAGAAAATGAAAACTGAGATTCCTATCATAGTCATACAGCGTGTTAATTAGATTCTCTTTCTAGGATATAGAGATAGACATTCTCAAAGAATCTCTTTAAACATTTTCCTATGACCCTGTATTTAATCCCTTTGAATCAGGAACCTAGAAATACCTTCTCAAATGAACTCTGCAAGCCACTGAGTGTCCTTTATGTCCTTGGGGACATCTTTAGTAAATAGGAGAGATTTTAGTGTAATCTGATTTCTAAAATTAACACTTTTGGTTTATTAAAACCGGATGTAACAATCTAAATTTTCCTAAACCTTTAAAATGTAACTACTAAATCATTTTATTCTATTTAGTAACCTAGTAAATTTTGGTAAGCATCAAGAGAGACACTTTTAGTAAACATGCTTAATTGCATTCATCAGTTTACTGTATTTGATTTTTTAAAAAATACTTCAAATACTTGCCTCTTACAAACAAAATTTTTCTAAGTACTTAAGAGTTCTTATAAGTCTAATAAATTTGATTTGCAAATACAGTGACACACAAGTTATCCTTAACTTCTAACATAATTTACTAACAATACAATTTTCTCATACTTTTTAACTTAAAATTATGAGTCTCAATATATTTTCAGTTATATTATAAATTAAAACATAAGTCAAATAGTTTATATCATCTAAAATGCTTTGCAAATTCTTTACAAATATTAAATGCCATATATGTTAAAATAATTTCTAAAGAACAAAAAATGACTCATGCTTTGAATTTATTTTATTATTTTTATAATTATATCTGACTGAAATTAAACCATATGACCAATATGTTAATTATGGTATAGATAAATTTTACATTCGACTGCAATTCTCTGGAGCAGAAGAAACTGTTTACAGCTGATTTCTATTTCCACTTTATTGGCATCCATTCTGATTGGTTGGTTCCAGTGGTGGTGTGGTAAACCGTTCTCCAAAACTAAAAGCCCTGCTAGGTAGCATCTACCAGTTTCTGTAGTGTAAATACTTCACCATGGACTATTTCAAACTACCAAAGAGTTAATAACCAACTAAATATTTCTGAATATTTAGCAGTTGGTTCTCATGAGCTAGTTTGAGTGAACTGTCACACACCACTGGCTGTTCCTCATGCTGTACAAGTTGTTAAATGTTTTGAATGTCACTTCTGGACAGAGGCTCAGTTGTAGTAACAAAGTAACTTTATAACACATTTGCTATGTCTACATAATGGTGGTAATTTTATGCCACAGCCGCTTTGGAAAACAGTTTAGCAATTCCTCAAAATGGTAAACATGGAGCTCACCATACAGCACAGCAATTTCACTCTGTAGTATACCTTCACCAAAACTGAAAACACACGCCCACACACAAGCTTGAATACTAATATCCGTGGTTCATAATAGCCAAAAAGTAGAAACAACTCAAATATTTATCAATTGACGAATGGATAAACAAAATGTGGTATGTCTAAACAATGAAATATTATTTGGCAATAGAAAGAGAAGAAGTTCCAATACATGCTATAAAATGGATGAAACTCAAAAATATTATGCTTAATGAAGGAAGCCAGTCACAGAAGGTCACATGTTGCATACTATAATTTATATTAATGTCCGGACCAGGCAAATCTATAGAGATAGAAAGTAGGTTAGTGATTGTCCACAGTCAGAGGGAGGATGCTGAGGGCTTGGAGGTTAGGAAGTAACTGTCAATGGATGGAGGGTTTTCTTTGGGGATGATGAAAATCTTTTAAAGTTAAATTATGGTATTGGTTACACAACTCTTTAACTATACTAACAACCATGGAATTATCCACTTAAATTAGGTGGCATGTAAATTATATCTCAATAAAGTTGTTAAAATATACATTTTCTGAACAAGTTATAACTTTACTTCTCTTTCATGTAAGAGTTGAGAAGTAGGAATAGTAGAGTGTCTCTTCTGCTATGGTTGACTAGACCAATTTTCCATCTCCAAAGTGTGGTTTCTATTTTTAAACCCCAAACAGTTGCTCCCATATGTGCCATCTCCCACCCAGCAAGAAGGGAACCCAAAACCAGGGTAGTACATACCCAAATTATTTTAATAAAAAGATGAGAAAGAAAGAAGCATAACTCACTTCTGTTCGCAATTTAGTCATATGACTGCAACGCTAAGGGAGTCTGAGAGGTGTAGTGTCTAGATGGACTGCCCTGTACCCCACTAAATTTCAGCAGGTCCAATTATGAAAAAAAAACAAACACAACCTGGATATTTGGTTCAGCAGGTGAATCTGCAACACCCACTAATAAAATAGTTCTTTTTTTTTTTTTTTTTAGATAATCTGAGGTAATTGTCCCAAGAATATTGGAATTTTCTTCTGAGATAATGAGGCTTCACAATTACTAAGGAGATTGGGGGGGTCAAAAAATTTGAGAGTGCATGCACCAGGACAATTTTTTCTATGATCTTAAATAATGAGTTGAGCCTCTTGTGGTCAACTGCCATAACAGGGACTCATAGATCATACCTTCTAAATGAATTCTCTTGAAGACTTTGTCTTCTTCGAGTTTGGCAACACACATCACCCCCTTTTTTCAAGTTTAATATGAATCTTCTCTCATGTAAATCACTTTACAGTAGACTGGATTCAACTATTTTACCTCTTGACTCTATCTCGAATTCTTTCTATATTTCTCCATCCCGGTTGTGCCTCAAATTCTATTTTGATAGTTAAAAGGCATTCAATCATATTTAAACAGCTCTAGGATCTACATCTGACTCTTCAGCTGCAGCTAATAAGGTCACTTAAATAACAGTGATTATCACAATCCAAATCTTAGCCCCCAAGTGTACAAAACCAGCTAGCTAGGATCATTTCATGAGGACTAGCTGAAAGTTTATGTTGTCCTCTGCAGAGTAGAATCAGGATCCTTTTGTTTTCAGTAAGAACAAAACATGTTAATCAACAAAAATCAAAATTAGTCACTGTTATTTATTATGCTCATGTGGTACCTTCCTGTTTGATCATGGTCACCAAGGCCTGCAAAGATCACTTTGACATGTACCCCTAGTTTCCTTTGTGTGTGTGTGTGTGTGTGTGTGTGTGTGTGTGTGTGTGTGTGTGTGTGTGTGTCGGGAGTCTCACTCTGTCATCCAGGCTGGAGTGCAGTGGTATGCTCACAACCACCGCAGCCTTGATCTGCTGGGCTCAGGCGATCCTTCCACCTCAACCTTCCAAGTAGCTGGAACTATAGGCACGAGCCACCACGCCTGGCTAATTTTTTTATTTATTTATTGTAGAGATGAGGTCTTGCCAAGTTGCCCAGGCTGGTCTTGAACTCAAGCATTCCTCTCACCTCGGCCTCCCAAAATGCTGGGATTGTAGGCGTGAGCCACCGCGCCCAGCCTTGCTAGTTTCTTAAAGAGTGATTCTCTCATTAGTATCTACAGTTATAATGGTAACCACATGTGTTACTGATAATCTCCTCACTCTTTGATTTTAGGAATATGCAGTTACTAGATAGCTATTTATATTCTTGGACCACTATTAATAACATGTTTAACCTGGTTAACATCCTAATCTCCACAGGTTTCCTCAGTCAAATAGTGGAAAAAGGAGAATGGCAAAATATTAGCAATTATTATTTTTAAATGTAAATTTGCATAGGCTGAGACAATTATCTGTCAAATTGCAGGGAGATTCATTTCTGAAGAAAAACTCTCTCCTTCCAGGAAAAAAAAACCTCTCATTTATAATCTTTCTTAGTATGTATAATGATCCTTCATCCTTCACACATAAAAAACAAATTTATACTGTATGTGGCAACAGCATAATCTTTATCTCAATTCCTGCCCTTTTTCCTGGTGTCCCATACCATGAGATTCATTCCCTCTGTGTTGAGTAGAGTTCTCTTAGTTTCTCCTCCAGTGACTTTGGTTTGATAAAGGTGGAAGATGATTCAGGCTCTTTTTTTTTTTTTTGAAAGCAGGATTTATTGAGAGGACAGAAAAGCGGAAGGGGACCTGAAGGGGTTGCCCCAGGCTTTTTTTTTTTTTTTTTTAAGCACTCTCTCATTTAAATGACTGAGCCTAAGCAGGGAACTAAGTACAAACAGTCTTGCAGGGCCTTCTGTGTCCAAAGGTGCATCATTGTTGGCTGTATTTGGTGTGCTATTAGCAAAGGACATGTGCTTTATGACTCACCTTGTAAGTAATAGCACTTCTGGAGAGGTAATTCACACACCAGATAAAATATCCTCTTGTGGTTTCTATGATAAAAATAGCTGTTGTCCTTTGCTCATTGCATATGTCAGTGTCGACCAAGGTAGCCTCATCAGCAGGACAAATGCTTTGCTTCATGAAAGTCTCCGGTTCTAAAAATCAATATGAAGAGCATAATCTTGAAATTAATATCTGTGAATGAAAGAATAGCTATCATCTACCTATCCACTATTTTCCTATCTATATTCACACATATATGACATACTCTTATAATCACAAACCTATCATGTGTTTATGCTTGAATATATAAGTTTATGTATGTGTTTGATTCCTGGCTATAGGCAAATTTCAGGAAAAATTTTGAAGAAAATTTAGGACTATATTCTATTTTTCAGGGACTGGAATTTGGGTGTTTTCTTCAGCAGCAGATTTTATATTGTGTTTTCACTTTCCTCCATTGATTCTGTGTAGCTAATCTGCCCTTTCCTTGATACACAAAGAATAAAAATAGCAGACTAGTTTCAACCCTGACTGACTATTTGAACAAGAACTACAAATTTCCCTCCTCAGAAATACAGTTTCACACAAATGCCTACAACTGAAAATCCCCAGAATCCTTTATCTCCTAAGAATCAGACCTGGGACTTAGCCAAGGAATGGGTCAAATTAATATGAATTGGAATTCTAACAGCTGATGTGCCTCTGATTGTGAGAAGTGCAGACACTTAAGCCACATGCTAACCTTCCAGAATTTGAGTGGTCAATGTTAGGAAGTTGGTCAGCAATGAACGCAAGGCAGCTCAAAAGCTGAGACCGTGGTGATGAGTTGCAGGACACAATATTCCAAAATATGGCACTTCGGCATATTTTAAGTATTTAGGCTGGAGAAAATTGAGAAAAGCCCAGAAGCTGAACATTCTCTCTGAACTTTTCTTTCTCTTTCTCTGACCATCTTCCACCTTTCTCCCTTGAACCCATAAAAAAATTCTCTGACCTACTTTCCCCTGAAGTAAGTCATTAGACCCCCGTTTGAGGGGTCCTACCCTATACCTTGAGGCCAAAGAGACTCTGAATAAAATGGCCTTGCTAAATGCCCCCCAGTTTATTACCATTAGATCATACTTTTGTCCAACTGTCTAGTCTTTATCAAACGTAAGCATAAAAATACAGTTTTCTCTAGGTCTTTGAGTCTTCACTTCTGAAGGTTCATGTCACATAAAACTTATATTAAATAGATTTGTTGTGCCTTTCTCTTGTTAATTTATCTTTGTTATAGGGGTTATTCTTGAACACCTATGTCCATGAACCTTTTGGTAGATGAGAAAAAAAATATTACTTTCCCTTCCCTACAATGGAAATAGGTAATAGGGGAAAGTCTTATTATGTAATCAGTAGAGGTCTAGGCAGACGTGTGCCTAGACTTTGGAGAAGTGGCAGTAAGGTTTGAGACCCTGACTACAGTGGTAAAATGTGGGATAGGGTTCTAATCCCCAGAAGCCCACACTGAAAGAAGTAATATATAAATTGATCACCAGAACAAGACCATTGGCAAAAAAAAGAACAAACCATGAATGAGTTACAGGAAACTGGATAAATGATCCTATTTAGACTTCTCATAAGACAAATACATGGCTGATATGGTTCTGAGTTAGAAATTGAGTTTTAGTTAAGCTATGAAGTCAAGGGATGAGGATACCCTATAATTCCAGTTATGGTACTTGAAAGATAATTTAGAGAAGTCAAGTGGTAGGTTATTGACAACCATGAATCTGAATGATCTTTTTGATTAAACCAGAAATATAAATATAGTCAAATGGGTCATTTAATTCACAATCTCAAAAAAAAAATACAACGCAGCAAATAACAAATGAAAAATCAAATGCTCTAATCACATAGATTATGGTTTTTTCATTTCATAATTTGTAAACATTGGAAAGGAAAAGAACATATGTCTGAAATAATGAGTACATATTTGTGGACAGCAAAATAAATGTCAAAATTCTAATACTGAGTAAAATCTAAAGTATAGCCTATAGTTTCCTGATACTCTATATTCCACATATCAGGCAAAAAGAAAATCATAACTGAAAAAGAAATGAGTGTATATGAATGCTAACTGGAGGAGTATCATTATAATGAACTAGCCCTGAACTTGAAGTCAGAAGACATAGGCTATAGATGTGACTGTCAAATAAGTGACTGTGTAACTAAAGAAAAGAAGAACACCAGTATGTATGACGTACTTTCTGCCAGCCCTGAGCAGGAAGTTTTATATATGTTGTACCATTTAGTCATCACAAAGCCTCTATGAGTTAGATAAATTACTCTTTTACAGCTGAAACTAGTGAGGCTCAAAAGTTCACTTGGTTGATTTGGAAGACAGTCAATGAATGAATTTCTCAACCAATTTAAATCTCTCTTTTTTGGCAAATGTAAAATATTTTTATCTGAACCTTGTTACATGACGAGTTGTTTAATATTGTCATTTTAAAGCTCATTTCTAATACTTTGACACTTACCTTGATCAGATCCTCACTAAAAGCTAAAATAGTCAAATGCATTTTGTTTTTCATATAAAAGCTAAAAGTTAAGTTGGGAACCCTAGGTCTCTTGGAGAATGGTTTGAAAATGAACGTATTAGATCTGTTGAGTCACTGATTCTGCGCATTAGCAAAAAAAAATAATTGATAGAATGTTTTAAAGTGAGAGAATACATATATGGATCTTAGGTACACAAAGAAAGCTATTATTAATATTATTGTAAATAATTTATTTTCCAGGAAATTAGTAAATGTTTTCAAATAATTAAGATGGTTATTTTGAACACCTATGTAAATCAGAGTCAATATTTGTGTGTCAAAGTAGACCATCCTTTGAACTAAGGGTAAAGGTAAAAATCAAACCTCAATTATATAAATAATTCATTAAAAAGCCTCCACCACCTACCACTGGGGAGAGGAGAACCTATTCAGTAAATGGTGCTGGGAAAACTGGCTGATCACATGCAGAAGACTCAAACAAGACCCCTATCTATCCCCATACACAAAAATTAACTCTAAATGGATTAGAGACCTAAATGTAAAGCCTCAAACCATAAGAACCTTAGAAAATGCAGAACTTATGGAAATTGAAACTGGCATCCAATTCCTGAACAAAACCCGAAACCTACAGGCCATAAGAGATAAAATAGACAAGTGGGACCTCATTAAACTGACAAACGTCTGCAAAGGCAAAGAAACCATCAAGAGAGCAGGGAGACAGCCCACAGACTGGGAAAAAGTATTCGCCAACTCCAGGTCTGACAAAGGCTTAACATCTTGGATCTACAAGGAACTCAAACTTGCTGAAAAGAAAAAAACAACCCCATTATAAAGTGGGCAAAAGATATGAACAGACACTTCTCAAAGGAAGACATCCAAGCAGCCAACAGACACATGAAGAAATGTTCAACCTCACTAATCATCAAGGAGATGCAAATCAAAACCACTGTGAGATATCACCTAACTCCAGTCAGAATGGCAATTATCAATAACTCAAAAAATAACAGTTACTGGAGAGGGTGTGGTGAAAAGGGAACACTTCTACACTGTTGGTAGGAATGCAAACTAATGCAACCTCTGTGGAAAGCAGTGTAGTGATTCCTAAAAGCTCTAAATATCGACCTCCCATATGACCCTGCAACCCCCCTACTGGGAATATACCATGAAGAACTCAAATCACTCTATCAAAAAGTTCCCTGCACACAAATGTTTATCGCAGCATTGTTCACAATAGCAAGAACCTGGAAACAACAATGCTGTCCATCAAAAGAGGACTGGATTTAAAAAATGTGGTACATATACATGGTGGAATACTATGCAGCCGTAAAAAAGAACAAAATCATGAATTTCACAGCAACCTGGATGGAACTAGAGTCTATAATACTGAGTGATCTCTCACAGAAACAAAGATCTGAGTATCACATGTTCTCACTCATATAGTGGACCTTGAACATCTACCATAATACTATAAGAAAAGGACTGACAGTGGTGGGAAGCCATGGGGGGGATAGGGAGGGGAAGGGAGGTGGGACTAACGGTAGTCAATATCTGTCTGGGGATGGAGAGACACCCCTTATTAACAAGGGTGCATGAACGATGCATATTTGTATACCTGACCCTTAACTGTACCCCACAATTTTATAATCAAAAATATGTTTAAAAAAAAAAACTAAAATAGATAGTCTAATCCTCTCCTCAGTTCTTTTGTGGGTTTCTTTGGTGGTGTCCATTTTTTCATTCTTCAATACTTTCAGCAAATATCTCTGAGCACTTAGTGGATGCCAAGTGTGGTGACCTTCTAGAACTATGGGGTCAGATCAGTCAAACTCTCTGCTCTATAGATTATTACACAGTTGAGGAAGGGAGATGAGACATATCCACTCTTCATTAAATTACACTATTTCTGAGGAAACGGTTGTGTGGGTAAGAAAAAATACTTTGGAAATGGAGAAGAAGAAATCAGTTCCCACTGGGATCATCAAGTAGGTAGGAGCATCTGAGTGAGGGCTTGAAGCATCGGCAGAATCTTGGCAGGAGATGGGTATGAGGGATGTCTACACCTGTGCACACAACCCATCAGTGCCAGTCAAGCAAAGAGAGTTTTGTTGAATATGTTTGGCACCTCCTTTTCTTTAAAAATGTGAGCCAATTTGTGATTTAGACTTCATTGTTTGACAATATGGTGAATTTTCCCCCAACAGGACTCCCCTTGAAGAGTCCTTCTTTTGCAAAAAGGGTGAATCAAGGTGCACTATTTCCTACCTCTGTTAGCTGGACCACAGAATGATTCCTGGAGCTCCCAAGTCAAGCCTAAAGGCCCAGTTCCTGTTTCTACCCATGAGTTATTTTTGCCACCAAATAGCAAATAATGCTAAGTGGAGAACAAGGGCACAGGGTGTATCTTTTTTTGTTGTTTTTTTGTTTTATTAAATATTCATTCAGAAAAAGACTAGAGCAACACAATTTAAAAACTGAGCTATAGTTTGCAAAACAACTTTTCAAACTGCTCCATAATCAAGCAACTTTGGTTGGTTCTTATGACTTTAAGGAGTCTGAGGAATTGTCCTCAGATGTGCTCTCCTAAGTCCCAACGGATCAGGATGCAGGATTCAGGCTCCCCTGGTTGTTGTTCCTCAGTTGGCTGGACCAGTTTTTTTGGAATTGCTTTCTGCTTTCTTACGCTGTCCGTACTGTTTTTTCCTGAGATGCTTGATGTGCTGCTGGTGTGGTGGCTTTTCTGAACTTTGCCAAAGGTTTGGCCCCCCAAAAAATCTCTAAAAACATTATCTAGCTGGGTTCAGTGGCTCAGCCTGTAATCCCTCGCTTGGGGAGGCCGAGGTGAGTGGATTGCCTGAGCCCGCGGGTTCAAGACCTGCCTGGGCAACTTGGCGAGACCTCATCTCTACAATAAATAAAAAATTAGCCGGGCGTGGTAGCACGCGCCTGTAGTTCCAGCTACTTGGAAGGCTGAGGTAGAAGGATCACCTGAGCCCAGCAGGTCGAGGCTGCAGTGGCCGGGAGCGGCCACTGCACTCAAGTCTGGGCAAGAGTGAGGTTCCAACTCAAAAAACAAAACAAAACAAAATATTATCTAACAGCAGTCCCCTTTTTATACATTAGTTGTCAATTTTGCCATTCTAAAGTAAACAGAGGTGGGCATTTAGTATCACAACTGTTTGGAATGGCCATGGATTAGAACAAAGTGTTCTTGGAAAGATAGGAAGTAATTGCCCTTTAAAATCTGCTTCTGGTGTGTCTTCTTAGTCCTCTGACTTTTCCTTCTTCCACAGGACTCCCCTTATTCTGAATCTGATCTCTCCCAGTACTTCGAAAACGATGTCCCTAGCCCCTTGTCAGACTTCATGGCGGCCATCTCTGAGGACAAGGATCACCCAGGAAGTGGCTGCAGCATGTCACAGGACAGCAGCCTGCTTTTCTGCACCTCCCATAAGCAAGAGGGCCCTGGACTCTGCATTTCAGTAAGCAGTGACTAGTTTCCATCTCCACGCTAGAGACTTTGGTGGCTTAACAACCCTGGTGCTGTAATATGAAAACAACAACAGCAACAACAACAACAACAAAAGCACCAAAAAAACTGGAAACCATAACTCTGGTTGAGTAGGAGCTATCTTCATCACTAACTAAATACCGACTTTACTCATGGAAATGCAGCCACTGTCAATGACTGGCCACTTGGTTATGCAGTGAATGTGTTGACACACATTCTACACCCACAGGTTGACAATGGCTAAACCAGACCCTTCTTATTGCCCAGGAGTTCAAGACCACCTTGGGCAACATAGTGAGATCTTGTCTCTACAACAACAACAAAACATTTAAAGCACTAGCTGGATGTGGTGGCACACCCCTAAAGTCCCAATTACTTGGGAGGCTGAGGCGGGAGGATCAGCTGAGCACAGGAGGTTGAGGTTGGAATGAGCTATGATCATGCCACTACTCTCCAGTCTGGGAGGAAAAGTAGAACTATGGCTCAAGAGAAAAAAAAGGATACAAAGATGATTTTATGTGAGAGATGTGGAATGATCCTTCTTATGCCAGTTTCTTCGAAAAAAGTGCTGTTCTTTTTTGTCAGTTTTTTTCCCTTTCATTGCAAGACGCTCTGTGCCAGGGGTGAACAGATTAGCCAAGAGTATGCAGGGTCTTATGAGAAGACATCTCCAGTACAGAGTGGCTTTGACCCTCACCTCCTGGATGACTTTGCTTTCCACGGTCCTCTGGCATGCATCACCTTGGCTTGCCCCTCTGAGATTTCATGCTGTTTCTTGCATCTCTGCTTTCATTCCATTGTCTTCTCTTTTTTAAATTGGCACATAATAAGTGTACATATTTTGAGGGTACAGAATGATGTCACAATACATGTATACGTTGTGTAATTATCAAATCAGAGTAATCAGCATATCTGTCACCTCAAACATTTATCATTTCCTTGTGCGACTATTCAAAATCCTCTCTTCTAGTTATTTGGAGAAATTCAAAGCCTTATTGTTGACTAGAGTCACCTATGGGGCAATAGAACACCAGACTTTATATTTTCTACGGAACTTTATTTATTTATTTATTTATTATTATTTATTTATTTTTCATTTTTATTTTTTTGAGTTTGAGTCTTCTCACTCTGTTGTCCAGGCTAAAGTGCAGTGGCACACTTACGGCAACCGCAGCCTCCACCTGCTGGATTCAGGTGATCCTTCGCCTCAACCTTCCAAGTAGCTGGAACTACAGGCCTACACCACCACACCCAGCTGATTTTTGGTTTATTGTAGAGACGTGGTTGCACCAAATTGCTCAGGCTGGTCTTGAACTCCTGGGTGCAGGCAATCTTTTCACCTCTGCCTCCCAAACTGCTGGGATTACAGGCATGAGCCACCTGATGGAACTGTAACTTTGCACCCATCGATCAA
>CAUYQG010139678.1:0-20694 GCA_963574415.1 Tarsius wallacei | reverse complement strand
GCACGCTACCAGGCCCGGCTGATTTTTGATTTATTGTAGAGATGAGGTTTCGCCTGCCCAGGCGGGTCTCGAACCCGCGGGCTCAGGCAATCCACTCACCTCAGCCTCCCAAGGCGCGGGATTACAGGCTGAGCCACCGAGCCCGGCTTTAACTTTAATCAAAGCTAGGTGAAAGATATTTGGAGTTTTTAAAAATGTATTTATGTAAGTGGCTTAAAAGTGCAAAATTTTATTCTAGACACCTTAATATGTCCTGGAAAAGCAGACATCATCCCTATTTTAGAAACAGAAATACTAAGATTTAGGAAAGCTAAGTAACTTGTCCCAGATCACACGCCTTGTGAGTGACAGTCTAGGGATTGGAACCTAGTTCTTCCTGACTCCCAAGCTCATAAATTTCTGCTATGTGTCCCTTAGCTTTTTTTGTCAGCATGGGAACCACTAGATAAACATGTCTCCTGAGTCAATGTAATTAATTACATGTAAGCCTACGACATGGGTAACGGCAACTTGGATTAGCATTAGCCATCTTGTTTTGGGAACCTAATCTTGGAGAAAAGCATTCTTCCCTATTCCCACAGGCTCTCTGTAGCTGTCTCCATTCTTCTCAGCAAGGACGGGGTGATTTCAATAGGATGCAGTGATTGCGCTCACACTGCACCCTGTTCCCACCTTTACCGGAACCCCAGCGCTTGAGAGCATGCAGTGACTGGTCAGAATGTTGTTTTTGCTTAGGAGGCCCCTGGCTACTTATTGACTGCTCAGGGCACCAGATGACTAGATGTGGGCAGGGAGGGAAGGGGGAGAAGAAGCTTCCCTCAACTACCTTGGTGTATCACTTCCTCCTCGGGCCAGGATAATAGGATTCCATAAACTACCAGCTCTTGGGAAGACTTTGTAATATTTTGGAGCAAGAAATAGATGCTACTGCTTCATTTCTGGATGTTCAGTCTACAGGTCCAGCCTCTTGAACTTTTGTACAGCTTGAGGAATGTCATTTCTCCTTTTCACCAATTTCTCATTGTATTTCCAACATTCGGCTTCTTTATCAATAATCTTTTCTCTCCTGGCTTCCTACCATATTTGATTCATCTTAAGAATCTCTTCGTCTGTTCTAATAAGCCAGAATATTGGTTGTTTTTTTTAAAGCTTGTAATCTTATCCTCAAGCTCAGTCCCTACATCATTAGTGATTGCCTCATGCACAAAAACAAACACAACACAAACAGGGTTGCTAGGATAGTTTTCTGTGTGTGTTCAAACTTCCTGAGTTTTAATATATCATTATGATTTCCTTTGAAAATGCCTACTGAAAATTGACGACAGAAATAGGCAATCGAGAATAGGAACTACATCACAGATGAAGAAGACATGATCCTGAAAGATGAGACTGAGGATGTTTATGAGAACTTCAAAAGCTGCACAAATATAAAGAAAACTGAGAATGGCAGAAAGCCCTCACTAACTCCTCAAATAGAAAGACAACTGTCTGATGAAGAGAAATGCTGCCTTGAATGTCTCACTCTCTGAAGATTCAGAGGACTGGGAGGTGGATGAGGAAGCTGAAGTTGATGATATGTAGATAAGGTAGAATGTCTCTTTTAAGGAGTTAGTCTGCAGGGCCCTCTCACTCCTTACACAGGCAGGTTTTATTGAGAAATTTGCAGGATAATCTGCACGCTCCCTGAGAGCTCCTTCTCTTCCCAGAAATAAGTGCAAGTTGAAGCTTAATGCATACAAGATGCTCCCTATGATGTCCAAGGTAAAGGGATGGGGTGGGCAGGAGGACAGGGGGCGCTGTGAAACCACTATGGTGGACTCCAAGAGAAACACACCTCCCCCAAGCTGGAATTTAACTCTGAAAGATCAAAAAGCAAGATGCGTCACAAGCTAACAAACCCAGAGATTCAGGCAGATGCTGCAGAAGTTCAGCAGACACAGAGGAAACAAATTGCTGAGTTCCATCTACAGAAAAGAATTTAATATTGCATATACCATGTTAGGAAAGAATATGAGATCTCTTTCTCTACTTGAACCAATAAAACTCTAGTATACCAACAAACAAGTTAAGAAAATATGCCTTGTAAAGCTTTCTGAATTATAAGTTGTACAACAATAAATAAATGAAATTACATTGAAAAATAACAAAACTGCCTGTTGACTACTAAATTCATCATGCACAGACTTCTAGGAAGTTTCCTATTAAACATTGTCCAAGTATTTAATAATGTACTCTTCTTTATAAACTTATTATGTATGTTAGTATACAAAATCTTTTAAATCTGTCTAAGACACTTCTCAAAATTGTTTTAGCAAGAAACATTTGTGGCAAACTGTTATCATCCATGGAATATAACTTTAGGAAATGGTAATCTAATTGTATAAAAGCATCTGAATATATAAAAATATGGAGAAGATCTAACTATCTTCCTGTGGACTTAAAGCTGTAGTAATTTACAATGACAAACATTTGATGGACCTCTGAAGGCAAATGAACTGATCTGTATCAATTATGTCGAAGATAAAGGCACATCCTATGTTTTGTCTGACAGATGTTTTTGGAATTCCTAGAAAAAATTGAATGACAAAACTGAATCTTTTATCACTCAGGCATGTCTTTAGGCAACTGATTTTCACTACAGTCATGCATCGCTTAATCACAGGAATATGTTCTGAGGTATGCATTGTTAGGCAATTTTGTTGTTGTGGGAACATCATAGAATGTACTTACATAAACCTAGATAGTAAAGCTTGCTACGTGCCTGGACTATGTAGGAGAGTCTATTGCTCCTAGGCCAAAAGCCTGTACAGCAGGTGACTATACTGAATACTATAGGCATCTGTAACACAGTGGTAAGCATTTATGTATCTAAACATAGAAAAGGTACAGAAAAAATGAAGTATAAAAGAGTTTTTAAAATGGTATACCTGTATAAGGCTTTTACCATGAATGGAGCTTGCAGAACTGGAAGTTGCTCTGGGTGAGTCAGCGAGTAAGTGGTGAATGCATGTCAAGGCCTAGGACGTTACCGTATGCTACTGTAGCTTTATAAATACTATGTACTTAGGCTATGCTAAATTATAAAAATATTGTTCTTCAATAATAAACCAAACTTGGGTTACTAAAACCTTTTTACTTTATAAACTTAATATTTTTAGCTTTTTGACTTGAAATAACACTTAAAACACAAACACACTGTTCAGCTGTACAAAAAGCTTGTTTTTATTTTCTTACTTTTTGAACTTTTTAAAAAAAACTAAATCACAAACACACAAATTAGCCTAGGCCTACATAGGGTGAGGGTCATCAGTATCACTGTCTTCCACCTCCATATCTTGTCCCACTGGAAGGTCTTCTGGAATGCCTCCTGAAGGACGTGCCTGAGGTTGTCTTACGTTTAACTTTTTTTAGAAGTAGAAGGCGTACACGCTAAAATAAAATATTATATATTTTATTAAAAATATAGTAAATATGCAAACCAGAAACATAGTCATTTATGATCATTATCAAGTATCATATATTGTACATAATTGTATGTGCTATACTTTTATATGACTAGCAGTGCAGTAGGCTTATCTATACCAGCATCACCACAAACACGTGAGTAGTACATTACACTAGTGTTATGATGTCTACACATAATTAGGTTATAAGAATTTTTCAGCTCAATTATAATCTTACAGGACCACTATCATATGTGTGGTCCACTATTAACCAAAATGTCATTATATGGGCTATACTAAAAAGCACATTTGTTGTGATAAAGTTAAATGTTAATTCTATATGGGACATATAGAATTGACTTGATTGAGTAACCAACAGATATGAGTTAATCTCATGCATATTTTTATACTCAATTATCATATGTTAATTTTCCAGTTAAACGAAAGATAAAATAAAATGTTAATAGAGGAAGATGAGGTGGGAAGTTAACAGGTAAAGAATATGCTTGATGATAAAAAGTGTGAAGGCCCTTTGAAGGCCATACACTGGTGACAGCTCTTAACATTATGTCAAGTTGACTTTATTCATCCAGTAAATGCTTAAATCAATAGCCAAGTCTTGAAGCTTAATGGAGTATGTCTTTTAGCAAAACAAATGCTTGATAAATGCACCTGGAAATTAGACTGTTCCTGGGGAGGAGAGCAGGGAGCCAGAATTTGTTATTCTCATGAGTTGATGGTGTCATGGAATTCCAGGATATAAATCATGTGATTATTTCTCCAGCATTTTATCATCACTGCTACCTACATTAACTTATCAGAAAATTCTGAGGGTTCTATGGGGCAGAGGAATGAGATTAAACAGTCAGTACAGGCTCTCTCTGGCAGGAAAAACTCTTTCCCAAAGTTGGCCCAGGGTTTGCCTTCAGTCTAATATTCTGTGGGTTGTCCATTTAAATTAATCATACAAGAGCGGTAGTAAAGGAGAAAGAGGCCCAGGAATAAGCAGAGAAACCCCAGTTGAGAGCAACGTTATTCCTCCATGTCCCACAAAGCAGATCCTGTGCACCGAACCTGTTTGAAACTGAGCACTGGATATTGATGAAAAAGTTAAAACAGGCAACAGTAGGTATAAGTCCCTAACATTATACACTAACCAATAATGTATATATATAAATGTATGTACCATGTTTGTAACTGCTTTCTATTAATTATATTTGTTCTTTGTTTCTCTTCCCCCTTTCTTTCTTTCTGCCTTCTCTGGTATTAATAAACATTTTCTTTCATTTCATTTTGTCTTTTCTCTTAAAATTATACTTCTTTTTATAAAAATAATTTGAATGGTAACCTAGAGCTTGCAATACACTGCTAAAAACTAATTTAAGTCTACCTTCAAATAACATGATAGCTGGACATGGTGGCTCATGCCTGTGATCCCAGCATATTGGGAGGCTGAGGAAATAGGATTGCCTGAGCCCAGGGGTTCAAGACCAGCCTGAGCAATTTGGCAAGACCTCGTCTCTACATTAAATAAAAAAATTAGCCAGGCTTGGTGGCATGTGCCTGTATTTCCAGCTATTTGGAAGGCTGAGGCAGAGGGATCTCCTGAGTCCAGCAGGTCAAGGCTGCAGTAGCCATAAGCTTGCTACTGCATTTAGCCTGGGCGACAGACTCCAACTCAAATAAACAAACAAACAACATGAAAGTACTTCACATGTATTACTGGTACCTTATCCCAATTCCTCCCTCCTGTCATTTACAGCATTGCTGTCCTTCATTTCACTTATCCATATGATATATTCACCCGATGCATTGCTACTATTATTAATATAAATGAAAAGCTTACTTTTGTATTAATTACAAATAAAAAGATTTAAACTTTCAATTTATCTTCATTTATTCCTTCTCTGATGCTTTTCTTTTTTCTGTGTACCTCCACATTTCTTACTCTACCAAATTCTTTCTTCCAAAAGAACTTCCTCTAACACTTCTTGTAGGACAGTTTGCTGACAACAAATTCTCTCAGTTTTCATTTCTCTAAGAAAGAAAAATGAAAATTATTTTATCCTTCATTTGGGAAGGACAAGTTTACTAGATATAGAACTCTAGATTGGTGAATTTTCTTTTCCTTCCATCACTTTAAATACTTCACTTTCTTCCTGCAGTGAGAAATTTGTTGCAATTTTTAATCCGTGCTTCTCGGCAGGTAAGGTGTGTTTTTGCTCTGGCTTCTTTCCAGATTTTTCCTTTGTCTGCAGTTTGCACATAATATGTGCAAGCATAGCCTTTTGCTACTTATCCTGCTTGTTATTCTCTGAGCTTCTATCCTGTGGTTTGGTGTCCATAATTAATTTTGGAAAAGTCTTGGCCATTATTATCTCAAATATTTCTTCTGCTCTCCTGGTATTTTCCGGTACACATAGGCTACATCTTTTAAAATTGTCCCACAGGTTTTAGATGTTCTATTCTGGTTGAGTTTGGTTTTATTATCATTATTCCTTTTTTTCTCTTCACATTTCAGGTTGGGAAGTTTGTATTGCCATATCTTCAAGCTCACCAACTCATTGTCTGGCTATTTTCAGTCTACTAATGCCATAAAGGCATTCTTTTCTGTTTTTTTATTTCTAGCATTCATATAAAAAATCTTTCCTAGAGTATCCATCTCTCTGCTTGCATTATCCATCTGCTTGCCCATTTTGGTCTTGCTTATAACAGAACAAATATTAAATCAAATCACAAGGAAATATTAAATCAAATCACAATGTTTTGCATCATATTAAAATCTAGAAGTATACATTGGTAAGAGGGAGTTACATTTGGGAAATCTTGGAAAATATTATAATAAAGAGACTCAGAACTACTCATTCTGCCTTGGATAGAAAGTAGATCGAATTGTAACACTCTGAAAAACAAAAACTAAATGTTCAAATGAAGCAGGTTCTATGGTGGAGGCACAATGTTTCAGTAGATGTGACACACATTTCATATTTCCTGGGATGTAGAGAAAATAGTTGAATGTTGAAAATATGCACTTGACTCTATGCCACAGGGGATTAAACCACAGAGAAGTCAGAAACAAATTGGATCATTAACAAAAAACAGTGGATCTTTATGGCAATCCAATGAGATTGCTAAGAAATTGATCATTTTCTTTAAACATAAAATAAAGCTATCCTTAGTTCTGATTAAATATGATTTTTAAATACATGTTTCCAGAAAAGACAATAAGTCAGATATTTCAAAAGAGCCTGATTTGGAAGTGATCTGGAAGTATTGCAATCACCTTCGGCAAAGATACTGATTGTATACAGAACAGGAAATCAACCATGAGACATTTATCAGCTAACTTTCTGATGATAGAGGGAAACAATTTTTCAAAGAATAAAAATATTATTTTATGACTAGAAAAGGAGCAAGAGGATTGCTACTGTAGATAAACCTTTAAAATTTATCTAAACTATATATTCCTTCATTATTTTTTCAGGCTACTATATGAGATGGAAATGAATAATTTTATAGTTAAAAGGGTGAAAAAGTTTACCGCCAACAAAAATCTCTCAGGTAGACAGAAGCTGAATAACTGTGTTAATAATGTGAAGTTAAGCTACCTAAGGGTTTCAAAGCCTTAAAAAGAACTTGAAATGAATTGTTCTGCTCAAGCTTAGGGAAATAACCAAGTTATAAATAAGCCATAAGTGTTAACAGCTATGGATTACTACAAAAAGTAGAATTTTAAAGATAGTGACTGGGTATGGTGGTTCCTATAATCCCAGAGCTTTGGGAGACTGAGGCAGGAAGACTGCTTGAGGCCAGAAGCTTGAGACAAGTTTATGCAACACAGTGAGGCTCCATCTCTAAAAAAGAAAAGGTAGACAATCCACACTTGTATCTAAGGCTAATTTTAGTCTCTCTATTAGACAAATCCCATTAACAAACAAACATTTCTTCTATCTTTAAAAACCAAATTTAAAAATGCACTTATCAATATCTTTTCCAGTTCATTTCTCTGCAAAACTCCCAGAAAGAACTACTCTACCTGCCATCTTTACTCCCTCTCCTCTCATTCCCTCAATGCCACTATTCCCATAAACAGCTCTTATCAAAGTTCTCAACAATTTCAGTGTTATCAAATCCAAAGGTCAGTTGTCAATCATCCAACTCATTCTACTCAATCTCTCAGGAGCATTTGGCATCACTGATCCCTCACTCCCCAGGAAACACTTTCTTCACTTGGTTTTCAGGATGCCTCACTTCTGGGTTTTCCTCCTCCATCATTGTCTACTCTTTCTCAGTCCTTTTCCAACCTCCAAACATTGTGGTGCCAAGAGCTCAATCCTAGAACATCCCCTTTCCTCTGTCTACAACTACTCACCAGATGATTTCATTCAGTCTCATTTCATGCTGACAGTGTCCGTGAAATTCCTCCAGGCCTGTCCACTCATTGGAACTGAATATCTAAAGCTCTTTTTAGACACCAATAGACATCTCAAATTTAACATGACAGACACAAAACTTTTGATATCACTACTGCCTTTCCTATCCCTGAAAAAGAGAATTGCTCATCCCATAGTTGTCTTCTCAGTAAGTAACAGCTACATTCTCCCAGATTCTTAGGCCAAACATCTTGGAGTCATTCTTGACTTCTCTCTTTATCTCATGTCACACAAATACACCAGAAATTCCTATAAGCTTGCCTTTGCGGGGCTAATGGTTCGCTAAAAAAATCACTGGCATGAGGCAAGACTGAGTAATAGGAGAAAAGCCATACACATTTTATTTAATATATATACATGGGATCTTCAGAATGAAGTCTCAACTTGCCAATGAGTTACAAGAACTTAAATAGAATCTCGAAGTTACAGAAAGAATAGGGGCTGCATTCTGGTAAAACAGGTTATGGGAGGGGGAAGGAGAATAATTCTATTGAGAGGCAACACATGTATGGGACAATGAATGGATGAGGGAAAGAGAGAATGACATGAAAAATAGTTATTTTTGGAATTTGGATGATCCTTGGAGAAGTTCATTATCCTTGTAAGAAGGTTTGCTCAAGTGTGGTCATATCTTGCTCTTCTTTTCCTCAATAGATAACGAGATAACAGGAGCCGAAGCAGCTTCTCTGTAACTAAGTGGGGGCAAGAAGGTCAGAGGTAAGCCATATTTTGGGGCAAAATTCCTGCACCGCTTCATCTTCAAACTATATGCAAGTTCCCACCTCTTTGAAGTAATCCAATCCGTAGCACATCTGGGGCACTGCCATAGCCACCTTTCAGGTCTACCTCCCATCTTCCCTATGTTGTAGTCTTCTCCCAGAAGCTGAAGTAACCTTCCTGAAAAGTCATTCAGGTCATATTACTTCTCTGATAAACATAATGTCTCACTCTGAATAAAGCTAAAGTCTTTGCCAGGGCCCACAAGACCCTCTATCATCTTGCCCTTACTCATCTGTACCATTTTCCTCCTCATTCACTTCACAGCCGTCATGCCTGCCTCCTTGCTGTTTCTCAAACAAGCCAAGTGCATGTCTACCCCAGGGCCTTTGCAATTGCTGATCCCTAGAGACAACTTTGCAGCAACTTGAGTGGATTTAGAGTCTATAATATTCAGTAATCGATCACAGAAACAAAGACTGTTCTCACTCATAAGTGGACCCTAAACATTTACCATAATACTATAAAAAAGGGATTGGCAATAGCAGGATACTACCAGGGTGGTACAACATCAATCAGGGTACCTGATCTCAAACCAGGCAAAGTGGGGCCAAAGGGAGGCCCAAACTTTACCTGTACGATGTCCACTTGTATACCTAATCCTGAATTGTACCCCACATTTTAAAAATAAAATATTAAAAAATAAAAAATTTTAAAAATTAAAAAAAAAGAGTAGAGACAAATGTTTCCAAGTGATTGCATTCCAAAAGGAGAAGTTTATCTTGGCCATCCATACAAGCTTTTTGCAGTTTTAGTATATGAATGTGGAATCTTATGTCATGGACCATCAACCACAGGAAAAATTAAAATACATTGCAGGCCACAAGGAAGGAAAAAGCAATAATTAGGGGCTAGAAAAAGGATTAGACAATTAGTCACCACTTGCTTTGCCAGAGTGGTTGAGAGCATAGTTTGGGAATGAGACAGATCTGGGTTTGAGTCCTACTGCTGTGCGTGACCTCCACTGCCTTAAGCAAGTTGGTTAATTACTGTCCCTGAGCCTGAGTTGTCTCATCTGTAGAATGTAGCTAAGATCTTCTGGAGTTGTTGAAAGAATTATGCTGGCTTTATTACTTTACTGTTTAATACTTTATCCTACTACAACTCAATTAGTGTATATTTCATTCAATAACACAGTGGTTGTATACACACCTCCTCCAACAGAATTCTCTGAGGGATAACAGGTTATTTACTGATTTTACTCACAAGACTCTTCACTCTCGATTTAGGTAGATAGAACTGCAAAATAATCTACATGTAATACCACCAACTGGTTCATTAATTCAAGACTTACTGAGGGTCACATAAAGACTGTTGAGAAAAAGTGAACCCATGCTCAAATGAGATCAATGAACTACATACAGAGGATACTAAACAATGTATACACATTTTAAGAAAGGAAAAAATGATATTAAAATTGTAATACTCAAGATGAATACAAGTCACGTTTGACTTCTGCAATTACATGAGGTGTTCAAAGTGGTTACCATCAGCATCCAGACACTTCTGATTATGGCGAGCATCTCTTAAAATGTGGATACATTTTTTTGGCACCCTTGGGATATATTTGTGTGTATTTGGAATGTGTTTCCTGCATGTTTCTTATTCCCCTGTGCTTACAGGCAGGGGGCACGTGTTTGCAGTGAAGCTAGGGATGTGGTCTCCAGGTCAGAATTTCTCCTGTGTGGACTCCGTGATTCTCTTGCTCCATATTACCTCTTGTTCCATGTTATCTGATGGATCTGTGCTGGGATATCTTTTGCTTTGCTTCAGTGCCCCTGTTACTAATCTTATTTCTAGCTTATGCACTTGTTCAAAGACTTCTCTGAGTCTTAATTATGCATATTAATCCCAAGTGGCTAAGTGGCACAGAAGTCTATCAAAATCCTTTTCTCCTTTACTCATTCAATAGAAGTGTAAAAAAGTGTAAACCACGTGACAGACCTTATGCCAACATAACAGATAGCAAGATAAGCACAATCCCTGACTTCTGGGAGCTGGAGTCTAATGAGAGATACACACATGTATGTGTTCTTCATTAGACAACAGCTCCCAGAGGCCAGGGGTATTCCTTGCAGTACACAGGAGAGGTAACATACCCAGACATACAATACTAGAGAACTGAGGGAGTTGTTACCTTTAAGGGAATGTTTTTCAACCCTTTTGACCATGACCCACACTAAGAAATACGATTAATAGTCTATACATTTTCCTCCACCATGCTGGTGAATACTTACTATATTAATTTTATGACCCTTTGATTAGTGATAGCCTACAGTTTGAAAAACACTCATTTAAAATGGACACTGCCGGGCACGGCGACTCACACCTGTAATCCCAGCACTTTGGGAGGTAGAGGCGAAAGGATTGCCTGAGCTCAGGGGTTCGAGACCAGCCTGGGCAACTTGGTGAGACCTCATCTCTACAATAAATCAAAAAATTAGCCAGGTGTGGTGGCGCACATCTGTAGTTCCACAACTTAGAGGGTTGAGATGAAAGGATCACCTGAGCCCAGCAGGGCGATCTGCGGTGGCAGTGAGCATGCCAGAGTGAGACTCCAACTCAAAAAAAAAAGAACTCTAAAGATGAGTATCAATTAGCCAGCTCTGGGGGAGAATAGGAATTCAGGGTAACAGACACATATTCAAAGCAAACAAAACCAATGATGCTCAAGGTCCATGAAGTGAATACATGTTAACTCACTTCCTCTCACCCCTAGTGTTGTGATTATGATCACTTGGCTACCATCCATTTCCACTTCCTTACGGGTATCTTCCTAAACTGCAGAGACTGAAAAGTAAAAGCTTCATTTCCCATACCCCCTTGCAGCTAGGTTTTACAATTGAAATAGGGTCTGCAAGTTAGCTGTAGTTGCAAGACAAGGAAGTTAGAATTGAATCAGAAACCACCTTCCTGTGGATTCTAGGAGGTTACAGCCAGAATCAAGGTCTTAAAGACGTAGCTTCTACAAGATAGTGGCCAGACTCAGTGTTCTGCTGTCTAGACCCCAGCTTTGACTACTGAGAGGTAGTTGTGCCTATGGTGGTAGCAACTTCCTGCCCTGTGATTGTGACGGTACATTCTTCAACTGAATGGTGGCCTCTGATTCCTGGTCCCTTCCAGTGATTTTGTAAGCACCTAGCTTCCTGCGTTAAATCTCTTTCCTCTAAAAATACTTAAGCTGTGTCTGGGTCCATTTTCCCAGAAGCAGACTCTGAGATGAAGATTTATTTGAAAGTGATTAATTAAGGAGCTTCTAGGAGAAACCACTAAGAAGATGGGTGGAAGTGGGACTGGGGAAAGGAGAAAGTCAAGTGAGGGTGCAATTTCAGGCATAGTCCCAGCCTCATCCAGATCCTGTTCTGGAGGGGAAATTATACCTCTGAGGTTGACCTGAATTGAGGCAAGATGGCTGGGCTTTCAAACCCTCACATCATTCGTCATTGGCTATGGGCCACACCGTGGGTACACAGGGAATGCCTTATGCTTGCAAGGGGCTCCAGGAACACGAGGGTAGTCCTCTGGAGAAGTGTGGGTGGTTAAAAGCAAAGACCTGGGAGAAGGACACACAGAAACATTCAAAGTGATCTGTGGGGACCTAGAAGGATCTTGGAGGACAGGATCTTCTACTGGGTGATTTTTCTCATCTGCGCTCAAACCCTGAATCAGCAACAGAAGTTCACAAGTCACTCACTTATGCTCATTGTCAGGTTATAATTATACACACTAAAAATGCTGTTGAAATACTTAAAATATGCTTGCAGAATTGCCATCATATATGTGAATATTATTAAGCAAAGGCCTGAATTTAGTCCTTTTGACCTTAGATTTTCTGTCTCATCTACAGAATTTTGTTGAAATGTGTTAGCATTTTTTTTCACATTCATAGACATCTAACAAGAAACCAAAACACTAAAAGATTGACATTGGCAATTATTAAGAGATCTTGGCATCCCACCACATGGTAGAAGAAGGTGGCCTATTAACCTTAAACTCCAGCTTACCAAGCAGGTACATCACTAGGACCTCTGATGGTTTCCTCTGTGAATGTGCAAAGAAATGTTTCTTCCAAAAAGAAATCCAAATAATTTTATTTTCTGTTTATTTGTTTCAGAATCTAGTGAGGATTTACTGTTACACAATACACTTATTTCTCCCAAAATATTTTTCCTTCTTCAGATTATCAATTTGACAAGCATGGCTTATCCCAGAGGATTAACAAACCATTACTAATTCCCTTCTTTTCTCCTAACGTTTCATTTTATAACCTAGAAAAATAAGATTAAAATGTAGTTTTTATATGTCAGAGTTTTTTTTAAAAAAGATTATGTTATTGATAGTGAAAATAACTGAAATTCTTTTTGATTTTCTGGTGGAAATTCACATCAAGTCTTTGCTGACAAAGATGTGAATAACAGAAAAATATTAATCAGAATTATATTTATATATCAAGAATATAATTTGGATATAGCACAGTAATTTGGATTTAGGCACTGATATCTTGGTTACTCTTGGTAATAAAATTAGGGTTACTCATATCTAAGCATCCTAGATCATTTGTGCCTGGCTGTTCTCATTAAGATCTATAAATCCAAAAATCTTAAATTGTTAGCAAATAAAATACAGAAGAATATTAAAAGAATGAAACTCCATGATCATGGAATGGGTTTCCTTTCTTTCAGGAATTCAAAAAATAGTTTCATATTTAAAAATCTATCAATAGAATGTATTACACTGGTCAAAGGAAAAAGATGTTTCAATCATTTTTATTACCAAAAATTTATTTAGTAAAATTAGCATTCAACTATTAGTAAAATAGAGACTGTACGCAGTAGCTCTTGCCTGTAATCTGAGCACTTTTGAAGGCCAAGGTGGGAGGACTGCTTGAACTCAGGAGTTTGAGACCAGTCTAGGCAAAATAGCAAAACCTCATCTCTGTCAAAATAAAAAAAATTAGCCGTGTCTAGTGGCATGCTACTTGGGAGGCTGAGGCCGAAGGATCTTCAAAACCCAGAAGGTCAAGGCTGTGGTGAGCCAAGATCTGCTACTGCATTCCAGCCTGGGCAACAGAGTGAAACCTCAATTTAAAAAAAAAAAAAAAAAACTAGTAAAATAGGAATCAAAAGAACTTATGTAAAGTGGCCATAAAAATTGTTTAAAACCAATATCCAAAAACATGTTTCAACATGTAGAGCACAGGTTGAGTAAGGTTATAGTTATTGTGTTAAAAAAAGGGGGGGAGGGATGGAAGGTTCATGGTTTATTATTAAACGTAGGAAATGATAAGAATAAATTAATCACATTTAAACATGTCTCTTTACTACAAAAATTTCAGAGCCTTTAATGTACTAATGTATGTTTCCGAAATCTATTTGACCACTGATTTTAAACAATGTTTTAAGGACTTTGAGAAACACTGCTGCAAAGACATTCATTTTCAATCAGATACAAAGTGAGAATTAATCCGCTATGATTTAATATCATTCCAGAAGTGCTAGCCAATACAATCAAAGATGCTAACAAAACAAAAGATATCTATTTTAGAAAGGAGAGGACATAAATCATGAATAGTTACTGATGATAACTGCCTTTCTAAAAGACCAAGAAAAACAACTGAAGCACTACTAAAACTAACAGTAAACCAGTTTTATTATACTAACTAACAAATAAAAATCAATAGGTTTCTTATATACCAGTATTAGTCCACTAGAAATTACAACATAGAATACAGTACAGAATATAAAATATCTAGGAATAAACCTGAAGAATATGCAGAACCTATAAAGAGAAAACAAAAGCAACACAACAAAAAAAAGCATTTCTTAAAAACATAAAAAAGTAAAAGGACAAATGTAGTATGTGTCAAATGGAAAATTTCAACAATAAAAAACTCAGTTTTACCTAATTATTTACAAATTGTATAAAATTCAAATGCCATTTAAAAATCTTTACATACTTTATCTGGCCAAAGTATGCAATAATAGCCAGGACATGTCTGGACAAAAAGAAGAATTCCCTTAGCACATATGAAAGTTTATTTTAAAGTTCCTTGAATTATGATAATGTGTGATATTGGTACCTGTCAGAATGCAGTATCCCCCTCATTGTCCCTGCCTTGTATTGTGGAAGAAAGGGCTATCTTTCCTGTAGCTTGATCCCTGCTCAGGCCTAATGTAAAACCTTTCTTTTGTACACCTGAATTATCAGAGACCAGACTTTATATTCATAATTTTTAAGCTACAAATAATATGTTTAAAGTATTATACAGCTTCTTCATATCTTCCTTTAAAACATCCAAATAACCCTCAAAATTTATTTTTGAGTTAAAATGCAAGTGGTGAAACTTCCTTGGATTATAAGATTGGAAAATACTCCTTTTCCAGCCTAAAATAGTCCAGCCTAAAAGATTACCATAGTAGGTAGCAATTCATAGCACATGGATATAGTAATATACGATATTGATTTACTTACCTTTCTTGTACTTTCTAAGGAAAGCAAGCTGGTGAATTCCAAAGCAAATCTGTTCTACATGCCTTCTTCCATTTCTTCATAATCATCACAAAGAATCAGAATCCATAACTGAAATAAACACCATTTATTGGTTTAAAAAAATGTAAATATGTCTTCAAATACGCGTCTGCTGAAGGAATACCTTTCAGGTTCCAAGAATGAAAACAGCTCTTTGTCTCTTGAATGAATGGTCTTTTATCCAGAGAAACAGACTTTTCACGTATGGGTAAGACACAAGTAAGCAGTAAAATCACATCCATCCTTCTGAGGTTCAGTGGAAAAGATAAAAGGAGAAACCCTAACCAAACAGTTCCAAAGGGTCATGGTTCCCAGGACTTCTTATAGAGTGGAGCATATGTTGATGGTGGATATGTAGATGGAGTTGTTCTGACTGCTTGTGGGTCCCCAAGAAACTCGACTCCCTCCAAGTTTTCAGGGTGTTCAATGGGTTAAAAAATGTGGAGCATGTAAAGTATTCCTCATACATACACTATGCATCTGTTAGCTTCAGCAGACGAAGAGAAAGTACAACAGAACAGGTTTATGTCTTGCGGCATCCTCTGTTGGACCAAATGGATATCACCTTAACCCTTCTCAGGAGTAGCCAGTGTCCAAAAGAATTTACGGATAAAATACAGTAATGTCAGGGTTTTGCTTTAAAATGCTATGACATAAAGATTTGTTATTGGGGAGGACAGATAGATAAAACAATTCACCAATAGATAGTTAAATACTATAATACTTTAATATTTTGAACATATCCAGAGTTAAACTAGTATATTAAAATCAAGTTGCAGCCTGAGCAATATAATGAGACTTCGTCTCTACAAAAAAAAAAGAGAGAGAAAGAAAATTAGCCAGGTGTAGGGGTGCATGCCTGTAGTCCTAGCTACCTGGAAGGCTGACACAGAGGATCACATGAACCCAGGGGTTCAAGGCTGTGGTGAGCGGTGATTGTGCCACTGCACCCTAGCCTGGATGATAGAGCAAAACCTTGTCTCTCAAAAAAAAAAAAAAAAAAACACAAAGTAAATAAAAATCCCAGCACTTTGGGAGGCTGAGATGGGAGGATTGTTTGAACCCAGGAGTCTGAGATCAGCCTAGGCAACATAGCAAGACCCCATCTCTACAAAAATAATAATAATTATAAAAATTAGCTGGCGTGGTGGCACACACTTGTAGTCCTAGCTACTTGGGAGGCTGAGGTGGAAGGATTTCCAGAGCCCAGCAGGTCGAGGCTGTGGTGAGCCTCAATTGTTCCACTGAATTCCAGCCTGAGCGACAGAGACCTCAACTCAAAATATAAAACACAAACATAAACAAATAAAATAAAATCAAGTCACATAAGCTAGCTTAATATTAAGAGACTAGAGGCTTTATTTAGTGGAGAAGGTGATCACTCATTTCTCTTGGGAAATCTCAAGCCTCAAAAGGAAATTGTTCAGGGGGCTCCCACCAAAATACACCCTAGAATCTGTAGTAGGTTTAGCTTTGTCATTTTGTTGCATTTTTAACTTAGGTCTTTTCATGTAGTGAGAGGTCTTTACGGATATACAGCCAGTCAGTGATCTGCAAAACCTCCAATCTTAGCCCCTCAAATTCATCTAGAGTCTCTTTCAATTCCATTGGACAAACTATCCCCGCTTAGCCTACTATAAGAGGCAAATTCAATAACCACAACCTGTTTTCTATCAGCCAAGACTCCAATAATGGTATTTTACATTTGGGGGCTTATTCTTGTTTTCTCCACTTAGTATATTTTCCAATGTCGCGAACCAAAAAGTTGTGAACCACCTACTGGGGTTTGGGGATCATTAAAGCCAAGTCAGTACTATTATGAGAATTCCGTGAGTTTCATTTTCTAAGTCAGTGGCTATTAAGTGGAAAATATGCTAGAACCCAAAGTCTCCAAATTACTATCTTTATTTCCCCTTCACTTTAATTTTAACCAGAGGTCATTCTCATTAAAAAGCCTCTGGGGTCTTTGATAAATGTAAGTTTTATACTCGCTGAGAGATCCTTGGCCCTTTCCTGTGGCTGCGTTCATGCCAGTCATCCAGCTGCTATCAATTAACATTCCATCAATTTCTCTGTCAGTTTGGGTTAGGCTTGACTGAGTCACAGGTACAGTCTACTTGGCAAAATTTTGATCTCACAATGTGTTCACCATAGCAGAGTTAGACTTTAATAGTGTTTCATTCAAAAACAAAAACATTTATTGAGCACTTATTATATGAAAAAAACTATAATCAATAAATATGATCTCATTCCAATGACATAGGACCTCATTATTCTAATTAGTGATAGCTAATTTTCTAAAAAGGAATTATTAAAACATGATTTTGTATTAGACTAAGAATGGCATCTATTGAAAAACAGCATGAATGTCAGGGAAAAAAGAAAAGAAAAGGAAGGAAGAAAGGGCAAGAAAGATAAAGAAAAGAAACATAAGAATAAAGAGATAAGGAAAAAAGAAAAGAAAATATCAAGGACAAATGAAAAGAAAAATAAAATGTCAAGAAATAAAAAAGAAATAATGAGTAAGGATAAAAAACCAAGACAACAGAGAAGAGGGGGAGGAAGAAATTTTTTTTTAAAAATCAAGAATGGAAGAAAGCAAGGTATTTTTATTTCTTTCAATATGCTCAACTTAATAGTCAAAATTACTCCTAGAACAACATATTTTAAAATATGGAATATATTCAAATATATGTATGTGTATATATACATATGTATTATATGTGCATATATATAGTCATTAAAGTCATAAGTCATTAAATGAGTAGTTGACATAGCAAGAAAGTTAGGAAAATGCTTAGAAGCCCCAAATCACAAGAAAGCATGAATTGAGAGCATAAGTAAGCACTGAAGCCAAAAGCTGCACATCTATCAATCCCTGGTGTCCTATGGGGAAAAAGCACTAGGCCCATATAAGGTGAATCAGGTCAGAGACCCCTGATGTAAAATGAGACCCCAGAAAAGTTGCACTCATAAAGGACAAAGTACAGAACAAAGGAAAAAGGCCCCATAGAGGCAGATTATAAACAAACTCTCCTACCTTAAACTTGCCTCAGGTAGAAAAAAATAAAAGTTCTGTCCTGAAATTTCTAACCAAAATTATGGTTTGGGGTTAAAATTCTATGGGGCACACACATGTACACTCTCACACACAAACACATTAAAGCATTTCCATATTGAAAAGACCTCTAGACATGTCACAGAAACAAGCATAATTCTTTTCAGAGTAGAACACCTTGATTAAATCCAGGCTTCAGTGAATTCCTAAGAATAAAGTTCCAAGGCACTTGAACACTCATGAAGAAACATTACCATACTCATTAAGAAAAAAAAAATGAGTCATAGGCAAAGCAAACAGTAGATTGCAGAATATACCTAGATAGATCAGATATGTCAGAACAATAAAAACTAATATAAAATAACTTTGTTTAATGTAGTTTAAACTAAAAATGAGGGCCATTGAAAATATAGCAAGGAATAAGGGTTTATCAAAAATAGCTAGAAATCAGTTTTTGAAAACCACATTCAATGTTTAGAAACTAAAGTCAGAAATTCAATGACAGGTTAAACAGCAGATTAGACACAGCTGAAAAGAGACTTTGTGTAGTGAATAGCATGTCTGAAAGAATTAACTAGAAAGCAACTCAAGAGATACAGAAATAGAAAATATGAAATAGAAATCAAAAGTCATAGAACATGATTCAAGAAGTTTGAACCACACCTAATCAGATTTGCAGGAGGTAATGGGGAGAGAGAATATTTTGAAGAGGTTGTAGCTTAAATTTTCCAGAATCTATTAATTTTATGAATCTTCAGATTCAGGAACCCCAATAAATCCCAAGCAGGATAGATGCAAATGAATCTTCATCTAGATGCATTGTACAACATCAAGTTAAAGATATGATTGTAAAAGTACTTCCCCTTCCCCAATTAGACCAAAAGCTAATCTCTGAACAAGAATAAAAGTAGGACAATGAAACAATGCCTCAAAGAACTGAAAGAAAACGATCAATTTATTAATCTATACCCAGAAAAGTTATCTTTAAATAGTGAAGTAAAGAATACATTTTGGGTTTTTTTGGTTTCTTTGATATCAATATTTTTTATTTTGATAATGTGGTGTACAGTCAAGGGTTAGGTACACAAATATGCTTCGTTCAGGCCCCCTTGTTGATAAGGGGTGTTTCCCCATCCCCAGACAGATATTACTACCGCTAATCCCACCTCCCTTCCCCTCACCCCCATAGTTTCCCACCACTGTCAGTCCTTTTCTTGTAGTATTATGATGGATGTTCAAGGTCCACTATATGAGTGAGAACATGTGATACTCAGATCTTTGTTTCTGTGAGAGGTCACTCAGTTTTATAGACTCTAGTTCCATCCAGGTTGCTGCGAATTCCATGATCTTGTTCTTTTTTATGGCTGTGTAGTATTCCATCATGTATATTTACCACATTTTTTTAATCCAGTCCTCTTTTGAGGGACAGCATGGTTGATTCCAGGTTCCTGCTATTGTGAACAATGCTGCGATAAACATACCTGTGCAGCTATCTTTTTCATAGAGTGATTTGAGTTCTTCAGGGTATATTCCCAGTAGGGGGATTGCGGGGTCATATGGGAGGTCAATATCTAGAGCTTTTAGGAATCACCGCACTGTTTTCCACAGAGGTTGTACTAGTTTGCACTCCCACCAACAGTGCAGAAGTTTTCCTTTTCACCACACCCTCTCTAGCAACTGTTATTTTTTGAGTTATTGATAATTGCCATTCTGACTGGTGTTAGGTGGTATCTCAGTGTGGTTTTGATTTGCATCTCCTTGATGATTAGTGAGGTTGAACATTTCTTCATGTGTCTGTTGACTGCTCAAATGTCTTCCTTTGAGAAGTGTCTGTTCATATCTTTTGCCCACTTTATAATGGGGTTGTTTGTTTTTTTTCTTTTCAGCACATTTGAGTCCCTTGTAGATCCAAGATGTAAGCCTTTGTCAGACCTGGAGTTGGCAAATACTTTTTCCCAGTCTGTGGGCTGCCTCCCTGCTCTCTTGATGGTTTCTTTGGCTTTGCAGAAGCTTGTCAGTTTAATGAGGTCCCACTTGTCTATCTTATCTCTTATGGCCTGTGGGTTTTGGGTTCTGTTCAGGAATTGGATGCCAGTTTCAATTTCCATAAGGGTATGTCCTGCATTTTCTAAGGTTCTTATGGTTTGAGGTTTTACATCTAGGTCTCTAATCCATTTAGAGTTAATGTTTGTGTATGGGGATAGATAGGGGTCTTGTTTGAGTCTTCTGCACATGGTCAGCCAGTTTTCCCAGCACCATTTACTGAATAGGTTCTCCTCTCCCCAGTGGTAGGTGGTGGAGGCTTTGTCGAAGATGAGTTGGTTGAGAAATTGAGGTTTAGCTTCTGGAATCTCAGTTCTGTTCCATTGGTCTATTTGTCTGTTCCTGTACCAATACCAAGCTGTTTTGATTATTGTAGCTTTATAGTAAAGTTTGAGGTCTGGTAATGTGATAC